>CM040618.1:124651278-124757612 GCA_022817965.1 Solanum lycopersicoides
CTAATGATTGTATGACTCTTTATTCTCGTGAAATTCCAAAAACCAAATGCATCAGAAGCATTAGTTTGACATTGCTTTCTGTATCTAGGTAGAAAGTGATAATCTCACTGCGTATGGACTCATACCTTAATTTGTGGGGCGGTTTCCAGTTTTGGGAGTCTGATGGATGTTATGGTCAGTACTGTTAGGCTCTATTCTAGGGTTGTAATTGTTTGTGGAATCTTTAATGTTGAAATACTTGGTTAAGATCAAACATATTTCTGGGTTCTTTATTGTGTTCATTTTTCCTTTAAAATATACCAGTATTTGAGTGCCTGTTGTCATACCGTTGGATGGTATTATTTTATTTTTTCTAAAATGTATAAAGATCAATAGTCAGTATGTTCCTATGCTCTATAGTTAAGTAGCTACAGTGGCTTTGTCATAGCAGTTAGCATTCAGTTGTGTTGTGTTTGACTTTTCCTTTTTCTGTTTCCTCACTCTCAGAGCTCTTCTTTTCCTGTGAATAACAAAGAAATTTTTGCAGAAATGTAGGTTTCCTTTTGACCAGCACATCTGTGTTGGCACGACACTTGTTAGAGTTATTATACAAATTGAAAATTTGTTAACTTGCACATGATTTGTGATTGTTGTTTAATAATAATAATAATAATAATGTTATTAATTATTAATATTAGTATTTTTTTTTATTTTCATTATTATCTTTTCCATCTGCAGCCAATTAAACTGCAAATTGTTTCCTTCTGCTGGTAGAGACTAGGGAAAACATAGACTTTCGAGGTCCCCAAAAATGGCAAATTTGACTATTACAAACATACTTGAGAAAGTAAACATCTCATGGCGTTGGTATCTCTCTCTCGTTATCCATTTATTACTCATTTGTTTGCAGTACCTAATTCCTGTTGCTCCATCCATTTGTGCAATTTGACTTAGCTTGACTCCATTTTGCTGATGACAGGCAAGGACAACGACTACAGATACGGCAACCTCTTATTTGCTAAATAAGTTAAACAAAGAGGGGTTTTAACTTGATGTTGAGCTTGAAGGGAAGTTATCCAGTGGTTTTGCAGCAGCTTTATAATGCAGCTGGTAATATTTCTGGATTGGCTGTGAAATGTTTTGACTTTTTCTGATTTGTCATTTCTTATACTCTTGCTGTTCCTGTCTTGGGACTAGGAGCTTCTTATTGACCTTGCTAAATTGGTTTTTGTTTCTTTTCATACTATAGATCTTGTGCATAATCTACATAAACCTGCCAAATATTTCATTTTCCTTGCTAAATGGTTTAACCTTTTTGCATTTGTTGTTTCTTGTGCTGTTCCTGTCTTGGGACTAGGAGCTTCTCATTGGGCTTACTACAACGGTAGTAACCTTTTTTGTATTATAGATTCTGTTGCATAATCACCATAGGTTTGTCAACTATTTCATTTTCCTTGTAAAATGGTTTAACCTTCCCATTTGTTGTTTGTTTCTTGTGGTGTTCCTGGCTTTGGACTAGGTGCTTCTTATTGACCCTTACTAAAATGATTGTAGTCTTTTTCATAATATAGATCCTATTGCATAATCACCATAGGTCTGCCAAATATTTTGCTTTCTTTGTTGATGTTTTTCTTGATATTGAGACCAAACATGTTTGGCAATTGCACCGATCAAGTTGTTTTCTGTAACCCTGTTTGACGGGGGTAAATTTCTGAATATCTGAAGTTACATAAAATTATATGCTTCGTATTTTTTTTTTCATCCAATGAAATTTAAACCCGAGATTTCTTGTCTATCCTTTACTTCATTGACTACTAAGCCAAAACCCTTGGGTGCAGGATAACATAAGGAAGTTGAAATGAATAATTTGCCTCTGAAAAGTATTATCATTTACTTGTTCCTTTGAGACAAAGGAAAGCATAAACAAAAGCTTTTGATCCACAAAGTTTTCTTTACATGTGAGCTTATGCTGATATTTGAAGACTCAATATTTCCTAATTTTGTCTCTAAATAAAGATTAATATTTTTTTGATTAAGTGTGAATGTCTTGACATACTATGCGATGTTCTTCACAAGTACGGGAATTTGAGGGACACTGACCATGCGTCAGTGTTAACTTGGTTATTGCCTCAGCTGAGTTCCAATCAAGCTAGTGTCTGGAAGAAGAGCATTTCATGTATAGGTAACTTTGTTATCAGTTTCTCTATGTCGTATGTGCTTTAAATTTCGAATGGAGAGTGTATCAAGTTAAAACAGCATTTGTTTGATGGTTTAGTCATATATATGATTTGGGAGATAGTAACGCAATTTCTGTTTCAGACATGGAAACATCAGTTAATAAGACTTCTTAGACTATCATGTACTGGTGGACTGGTAGCCAAGCTTTCAACTTTTCCTGCAGTTTAACCCTTTTTGCTTTACAGCATCTCTCTGTCTTCGACTTTGTCGGATGATTTGCTGGCGAAGGCACAGTTGAAGTGGTTTACCTTTTGAGCAATAAGAGCTCAAAATCAGAGATGATACAAACTAGCTTTCAGATTATTGGGGCCTTAAGCTAGCAAATCCTAAATTATAATTGATGCTTACATTTTGTCCTATCAAATGTCACGTAATTTTGATTTACTTGTTTGTGTCGTTTAACTTTTAGACATATGCCCAAGGACAATATACTTTTCTCAACAATAGGGGTAGTGGATACTCAATTAGCAGATTCCACATCCAATATTTTTCACACTGTTGGACAGCATACTTGTTGCTTCCCTAGAGAAACTGTGACATAGTTGAAAGAGAAAAGAAGTCAGGTTATCATTTGACATGATTTTGACAACTGGAAAAGCAGACAGAGGAAGACAAGGAAATCGAGTGAAAACATTGAATATTCATTTATTTTTTTGGGGTCTCTTGTGTACCAGAAATGTTCATAGGAGGATAAAAGCAAAGTTCGTTCACTATATAAATAGGGATACTTCGCCTGGTCTTCATGTTGGTTAGTTGTAGCTGCTTACTTGTATAAAGTGAAACAAAAGAGGGCTGAGTGACTTGTATCTGGGTGCTCTCTATTGCAGCTGATTAATGTTTTGACACTTCTAATTTGAGTCTGGACTTAGATAAACATGAAATAGAATAGACTAAGGTGTAAAACTGACACATGCATGCTCACTCCTGACTGTCCCTTTTCCATTTAAGTTCCTCTATTTTTTTCCTTCTGAGATGGTGTGCTTCCTTTTGGAGACCTTTCCTCTCTTATTATCTATCTATCTTGTTGACTAATTTTTACTTAAGTTCTCAAATTGTTGTACCAGCTGTGCTGTTGGCTATCATTTTGGTCCTTACCATCTGAAGATGATCAGCAGCTTCGTAAAGATAATCTGCAGGTGTTCTAATAATATGAAGAAAGATATTGATGAATAAATTCTCGAGGAAGATGAACATGAGTATCTTCACTTATGCTCTGGAACTTGACTCATTAGGATTATACATTTCAGATTCTTTGTATTTATAGTCTACATCGGAAGTACTCTTGAACTTGTAGCTTATTATTCAAAATCTTATTCAAGTACCTTGACCTAGTTAAATGCTATAATTTTACAATTGTAGGTTAATACATGGATAGAGATGCCAACCAACTTAAGAAAATGAAAAGCGTGTGGCTGTGTGCATTGTGAGAAATCTTTTTGAGGTTCAGTTTGCATGCATTGAGAAATTATTTGTTTATGATTTCTGGACTACAAGGAGAAGGAGAAAAAAAGTTATAGGCTGCTTGAAGATGGAAGAGAATATTTGAAGTTGATGCCCTCTTTTGCTTTTCACCTTTCAAGTTGTTTCTTACTTTTTTTTTCTTTTGGTTGTGGATATTTTTGCTCCGCAGGTTCTCACACAACCCGGAAATTTCATGAGCACCCCATGAGTGGTTGGCTTAGCTATCTTATAAAGAACTTTGCTCCAAATTTTCAAACTGTGAACCTAAACATGATTTTACCTGTCTTTTGGAATGTGCCTAAATATTGGTTTCAAAAGTTCTATCAAAGTGTTTCTCCATTCAAACCTTTATGGCTAAATGTATTTTTAATCATGTAGCAAATACTTGAAGAACTTATTATTCATGCTCAAACATATCACACTCCCAAATGGTGGCCTCAGTGAAACATGGTTTTGTCAAGTCTGTCTCTAATTTCAATACAGACTGTCTGCTTAAAGTTGACATCTCTAAATAGCTCTCATGATCCTTGTGCTTTTTCGGCTACATGACATTCAGAGGATCCTTTGTGCATGCCACGGCTATTTTTATAAACCATAACCTGGAATATTGAGCACGGGTTCCTGGAAGCAAGCCAGACGAGGAATCTGTAGAAGTTGTCTTGTTTGATGAACAGTTGGATGTGGAGCAAGAGTTCTTCGTGGTAGCAGTGGGCTGGAGAATGTTTCCCCTATTACTGGATCAACAATGACAATGGTATGTCTCCTTTCATAGATAAGCATTTTAGATAACTTGCCATCAACTCGTCACAATATATATATGAGTATCTGCGGAGATAGTCCCTACCAATTATAGAAATGCTTCTCTAGGATTGACCTTTATAATCTAGAAATATAATTCAAGCTGATTAGATGTTCCATTTGCCATTTGGCAAGTTTTATTACAATTTGCCTTTAGGTTTTGTTTGATGGGTTAGTGATGTGAACAGTTTTGCTCTTCTTTTCTTTTTAATCATCCAAAGGAAGCTTGTTTCTCTCTTCGCTTCAATGAGAGAAAATTGTGTGAGTATTGATCATTATATCACCCACATCATTTGAACCTCAAGAAATTCACTATTCTTTCATTATAGAATTGCAAACTGCTTGTTTTGCCCATTATAACCAAATTTCTCTTTCACGTTGATGCTTCAATGATTAAGAGTGGAATTGAGTGGTGAATGATTTGCATTGATATTATATGTTGTCTATAATCAAAAGGAAAGATCTAAAGACACTTGAAAACTAAATATGAATTTTCTGGACCAAAATAATGAGATGTGTTATTGCCTAAATCGTTAGTCATTTGTCTCCTCCACCACACAGTTGATACAAGGATTTTATTTCCTATTAGGAACATTATTATGATTGTCAATTGTATTTGTATGAACATAGTGAATCTTGGCCAAGAAATGTTGTGAATCAAAGAACTGTTCGCTCAAGATTTTCCATGCTTTCTAGAAGGATTGCTAAGTGTACATTTCTCGAGTGATTTAGCTATATATTTCAGGGAAAGAAGGAAGCTCCAGAAGAAGACTTGGACTCCGAGTCTGAGGCTCCTGCAAGAGCCTTGAGCTTGTGATCTCAATGGTCTGTTTCTTTTCATCTTTCTTTTTTGTGTGAGTTGTTGTATATAAAGTATATTATTATCAAATGTTCAAAGCTAGTTGGGGTTCCTTGTTCTTAAAAGAAGGTTTTTTGTAAACCCAGATTTTTAAACTCCATATTGAGTTTTTATACAAGTTCCAAACTCTCTTCCCCTGGATACCCGATCCAACCCATTTTGACTTCCAGGATGATTCTTTATGCAGTTGTGTTTTCATTCTTATTAGAGGTTCTATTTGAAGGCACAAGATTGGTACGGTGAACTAGAGATTCTATCTTGTAATGGTAGGGCGAGTCTTCCTGGGACATATTGGTAATGTCCCAGCATCAAAGAACTGAAATGCTTGAACATAATTCTTTATTGTTATAGTATGTCTGTACCAGTCCAACCTACATTGAGAAGGAAGAAATAATTCTTCCACATAAACCACCTTATTACACATATATCATTATAATCTATATTATCCTCACCTCTACTTTCAAACAATTACATATTTCATCACTTCCCTCATGTATTTATGAAGATACCATCAGATACTCATATTCCTTTCAAATTAGTTACCTACACAATTAGGTTACCATACTCAATTTTCATGTTAATCAATCTCTCTCTCTCTCTCTCTCTCTCTCTCTCTCTCTCTCTCTCTCTCTCTCTCTCTAGTCTCTCATCAACCTCCATCTTCACCACTGGCCTCTTTTTCTTTTTTCTCTCCATCACGAATTCTACCATTAAACCTCTATAATTGAAATTTAAAACAACACAACAATTTGAGGTTTGTGTCTATTTAATCATTTTCAATTTGTTTTGTCTTTTTGTTTTTAAAAGTTAAGGTAAAACTCTATTGATTTAGAGTTTTTTTTTGGTTTTCTTTCATGGCTAGTGATTCTACAAATGAGAAAGTTTATTTGTTGTTGCTTGAAGAACGACATGAAAATTTCCCTTGCAATTCTCAATTTTTTCAGTCGTTTAAATTTGAAAATTAAAAAATGCATCAACTTTGACGTACAAAAGAGAAAAATATTATGTAGTGTGTATTTGGATTGGATTGGATTGGGTTTAAAAGATAGTCAAATCTACTTTCAAGTCAGTTTTTGACTTACGAATGTGTTTGACGAATATAAAAATAACTTAAAATTAGTCAAGAAATAACTTAAAATAAGTTAGAAAGTGTTTGACGATGTTTAAAATAAGTTTAAGATGACTAAAAATAAGTTAAAAATTAAAAGTAGGTTTCCCCCTAGTTTTTAGTTTTTGACTTAAAAGTCATTTAAATTTTGATTTTTTATTTTTAACTTAGAAGCTATGTTTTTAAGTCAATTCAAACGAGTTTGTAATTTGTTGCAAATGGAAAGAAGATTTATGTATATTGTAACTAACCTTAACGAGGAAGAAGATAAGAAAGTAATTTTTTGAATCGGATTGACATTATTGATGTATCTGACACATTATTGAGTTGAGATTATATGCATCTATTTTTTATTAATGTATCTAATTAAGTGTATATGTATCTGAATAAGTATACGAATTATTGGAGATTTACCCATGTATTTGGCATATTATTGATGTATCTGACACATTATTGAGTTAAGAATGTGTATTAGTTTTATACTAGTGTATCTAATTAAGTGTATGTATTTGACAAAATATATGTATATATTTGATGAATAATTTGTGAATTTGAGTTACGAAGTCTAAACTTTGTTGAATCGTCAAAAATAAAAGTACTTTGATTGTTTTAAATTTTTTTTTAGGAGTTATTATATGTCATATCCTTTAAAGTTGAGCAGACGTGATTTTTTCCTTAATTAATATCAGTTAGATCTTTTTATTAGATTCACTCCTTAATTAATATCAATTATATTCATTAAGTTTTAACTAGACACACTGATTGATACGAGATACATGTATTTGAAAGAGGTAAATATATTTATTTGAGATCTAAAATATGGTAAAAACATATTGTTGCAAACTTATGTGAATCTAAGGGGTCGTTTGGTACAAAGATCAATAATGCAGGGATTAGTAATGCAGGGATTGGTAATGCAGGGATTAGTAATGCAGAGATTGGTAATGCAGGGATTAGTAATGCAGGGATTATTATTATCAAGTGTTTGGTTCATTATTTTTAACTAGTTTTGTGTGTGGTTTAAAGCTCTACAAAAAAATTCTTTCCAATTATACCCTTGAGTTGTTATGGGATTTTTGTATTTCATGTAATTGGGTCAAGGTAGATAATTGACGGATAATATTATTTTTTCATAGCATTTTTAACTAGATAGGAGAATAAAACTTTATTATCATATTCACTATGTTTTCACTTAAATTATTTGAGAGTAAATAAATGTCATCTATAAATTGGAGTTAATATCTCAAAAGGTCACATAACTATAATAATATATAGAGAATTTATTGAACTTTGTTTTGTATCAATAATTTTTTTTTTAAAACTCTTTATCATAAAATAAAATAAAAATAAACAATAGATATAGCAAAATTAATTAAACTATTTTTATACTCGAGATGTTTTATTTATATGTATATGCTCTTGTTTTAGACTACTTGTGTAATGTTTAAGGAACTTTCGTTAAGAGACAATATTTGACTTATGAATTGTTCTTAAATTCATACATCAACATTAGCATATTAGTCGGATTATCATATTTTATATTAATAATAAGTAGATTAAATAACTCATGTTTTAGAGACAAAAAGTTATATCTAAATAATAAAATTTGCAAATTTATTTATTTAAATAAATTTATTAGTATAAATATAAAATATAAAATCAAGAAAATAAATAAAATGATTAAAAGGATTTGAGGGGTATTTTTGTCTTTATCTAGATTAGTCCCATGGTATTAAATTAATACCACCAAATGAAAGGTATTAGTTATACACCCTCTAATACCATGTAGGGTGTATAACTAATCCATGGATTGATCCAAAATTTCTACCAAACATAGAATTAAATAATACCACACTTAATACTTGGACTATTTTTCCTAATACTCCCTACCAAACGACCCCTTAAGTGATTTGACTTTTGGACTTACCAGTTTACCTACTTTTAACTCAATGCCACTGTCAAGTTCCACAATCATACCAATACCGATTTGCATATTTAAATTAATAATATTGATTTATTTATTTTTAGGGATAAAATTTGTGTATATTTTATTATTATTAGATTTTATTTATGAAACTAATATTGATTATGATATATCCTATGTTTTTGAGAATTCACTTGTGGGTCTATATTAATAGGATGTTTGACATTTTTGCTAAAAACGACTTATTTTCAGAAATATTTTTTTAAAATAAATTTTCATAAAGTGTTTTTGAAAAAAAATTGTTTTTGATTAATTCATTTGAAATGTTTTTTATAAGCAAAATGTGTTTGGCTAATCCTTTTTAAAAAGTGATGTTGAGAGTCAAATTACGATAAAGGGTAAATATTAATGTATATCAGTGTTAAGATTATTTCATAGTAAGTTAGATTAAAATATTCATATGCAAATTTTCAATTAACATCATACATTTTTTTTTTGGAGGATTGGCATCTTTAATTGTTTTTTGGTTTTTTTTTTCGAATCTTGCAAAAATATTATTGTTACCTTTTTTTTTCTTCTAAGTTTGCATATTAATAAATAAAATGATAATACATAACGTAAAATAAAATATAAACTTATTATATAAAAATTAAAAATAAAACTATTAAATGAAACTTAAACAAACATATGAGATATGTTAATTGATATATATATATATATATATATATATATATATATATATATATATACACTTTTAAATGATTAATGCATATCGTTATAGAGTTACTTGTATTTTGAGATCAAAGTGACCAAATATTCGTAAACATTTAAAAATACACATTCAAAGTTTAAATATGGGGAGAAAGTGACATTTCTTTAATTGTATCATTATTTACTTCACTTAATTTTGTAAACAAATCTAACCAACAAATTATTTATAAAAATGTCACACATAGTCTTTCCTCTTGAGGTTATTGACATAAATGAAGACATCATTTAAGTATAACTTTTCTCTTAAACACTCATACTTCAAATTTAGTATGTGCATGACACTAATAAGGATTACTATAAATATTTCAATATTTTATCTTTATACGTAATCTATCTTTTACAAATTAATATTTGAGTAAGACTATCATAGAGAGGTAATTCTGAAAAGAAAAAAAAAGGGTACTTTATAGTTGTAATGAATGATGGTTAATTGAGGTTTAAGTGTATGTCAAATATTTAGTTTGATCGATTCATTGTTTTAGATATACATATATATTTCAGTAGAATAATTTAATCTTAATATATGAACAACATCACTTTCGGTGAAAAATATTTCATTTCTTTAAATTTCTACCTTATCTTTTTAGAATTGAAAATCTTCTCTTTTTTTCTGCCGCATATATATCATATAGTTGTTGTCTAATGAAACTATCTAGTATCTTATAAAAGTTGTATCGTGATATAAAATATTAAACTTTTTCAATAATAAAAATTAATAGATGAATAAATTTAAAGTATTGTTTATAGAATCTTTAATTTGATTTAAAATTATTTTATAGTCAATCACCAATTTTTTATCTATTTTCATATATCTAACAAGGAGTGTATCGTGTGACATAAATTTTCTCAAATTAAAATGAACTCAAAATAATAAGAAAATAAATACATGGAACAATACGTAGCCGATAAAGAAGGAAGACAAAAATATATTTATTTTTTAAGTCAATAGTGTACTTTTAAAAATAAAATGGTGGCTCTAAAGACGATATATTGAAATTTGGGGACCAAAGTGACATTAAACTGCACACGCGGGAATTTTCAAGTCTATAAATTGGTTTCTCTCGAATTTGTGTTCACAGCGATATCAAGATTTTCCTATGATGCCTTGCGTCTCAGGTTCTTAGGGCTTTATATACGAGAAACTGACTTATTGTTCAAAATTCTACGTTGTCTTTTATATATTTTATTATGTTCAAAATTCTACGTTGTCTTTGTGAGTTTTACCAAGATTCTACAATATCTTTGTGATTTTTTTACTAAAATTCTGCAATGTCTTTTCTGTAGTGAAGAATTTATGATACCTAGAGTTGTTTGATGGATGTTTTGGTAACTATTTTAGGGAAATCTGTAATGGTGAAGTAGTTAGTTAAGATCAAATGGATTTATGGGTTTTTCAAGTAAGCTTTCTCTTTTTTTGATGGATTTTCTTACTGATATTTCAAGGTTTTCTTATGTCTACGGTATTTTAGTTGTCTCTTAGGTTATTTAGGGCTTTATGTTGGAGAATTTGACTTCTTCATGTTTCTTGATGGAATTCAACAATGTAATTGATATTGTTTTGCTTTAGTTGGTTTGTTATGTTCAGAATTTACAATGTTTATGTGAATGTTTATCAAGACTCTACAATGTTTTTTCTTTTGTGAAGAATGTATGGTACTTTCGGTTCCTACATTTGTCTAATGGATGTTTTGATAACTACTTTTAGGCTCTTTTTTTGTAGGGTTGTAACTGTTTGTGGAATCTTTAGTGGTGAAGTACTTGGATCAAATAGATATCTAGGTTCTTTGTTGCTTTTTTTCCCCTTTAAAATCTACCATGAGTTGAATGACTGCTTCTATAAAATTGGATGGTATTATTTATTTTTAATAATCAGTGTTTGTGTGTTGCCTCCATCTTAAAGTAAGCTTCCTCTCTTCTTCTTCCCTTCTTGATGTATTTCATACTTCTATTTCAAGATTTTCTTATGATGCCTACTGTATTTTAATTGTCTTAGGTTCTTTATGGCCTTTGCAACTGGTGCATGGCAGATGGAACTCTTTGCATTCCGATTATGATATTGTCCAATACCTTGGTTGACAGCTGTCATCTTGCTTCACCTAAATTTGTTGTAATTTCTCATCCTTAGCACTATTTAATTATTACAATGCAGGTCAAAGCACAAAAAACATATGGTATATAAAAAACTTTGTATTCATTTTAGCAGATTGCTTTTGGTTCAAGGTGAATGAGTAGTAGAAAATCCCCAAGTTTTTTGATAAATGATCCTTGTGAACATTTGTATACAAATACTGCTGAATGTAGCATATAGTTATACTTATCTTTTATAATTATTGGCAAATCTCATTTTGTGTTGTGATCCTCCTTTATCATAATGACGGAACTAGTTTACTCCTAGGCTATTTCACTGGTGATTAAGTTTTGTTTTACTTATTACAGAAACTGTAAGCATAAAAAAAAGTTGAAAGCAAACTGAAGTAGTGTGTTTTGGAAGAACAAAGTAGATTTAATTGTTATGGTCAATGATAGTACCAGAGGCTATTTGGATCCATCAATAACTGATAGTACTGATGTTAATGTCAGGTCAGATTTTGGCAAAGTTAGAGATGAGCTGTAAAATATTGATAATAATTCGATCGAATTAGAGGAGAGCATTGTTTTACTGATGGGTCCCACTGACTCAAGTATGATATCCGATTTCTAGTTTGAGGAATTAGCCCTCATTCTTAGTTTCTTTTTGATGCAACGATGAAATTTCATTTTGTATAGAAGATTGGGTGCCAGTTTGTAGAGAACCATATTATGTTTAGTATTGGTTTATGGAAATTTTTTTCATACCTTATTAAAAGAAATGATATCAACTTAATTGGTTGTTGTGTTCTAACTAGTGTTTCTGTGAATGAAAGCACATGAAAACCAGTACTTGCAAAAATGCTAGCTCATCTCATCAATGTTCCTTTTGTAATTGTGGACACAACAACTATAACACAGAAAATGCTATAATGTTCCGCTTCAAGTTGATTCAGTGCTATTTCATTTTCCCTTTGTTCCTGAAATAGCTCTAAGTTGTGTAGATTTTAACTTATGAAGAATTCAACAATAACAAATAAAAGATGATTGAACTCATGCCTTAGTTTGCTCCGACTCTTCTACCTTTCGGAAGGGGGGGGAGGGGTGTTCTTTAGGACAACATACTTCGAAATTGTCCGTTAGGTCCTTCCCCAATTAATACCAGACTATTGTTTGCACCAAGGTTTGAACTTGTGGTGTCGCCAAACCCACACATCACACATTGTACTCTACCACTACACTGAAGTCCCCGGGGGCTGACTCGTTGAAGTAATGAAATGATTGAGTTTTCCATGATAGGACTAATCTGACATAACACATAAGAAGAATACATGATGAGTAATATAGCTCTCTAGATCTCTATATTGAATCATTCGTTTATGGGGGAAAAAAAGAGTTCTTATTTTTTGTTTTCTAAAAAATCAAGCAGGTAGGTGTTCAACTGCTGTACCAAAATTTCTCTCCTTGTTCTATCACAGATTATCTCCTTAATTACTTTGAACTGGGGCAATAGTTTGTTTTACAAGTCAAAGAAGGTTTTATTAACTGTAGCGCCAAGTGTTTGCTTGGAGTATGCAGTACAAAATAAAAACTTAACTCACTTATTTTATTTTTTAGAGGAAGTAAGATGTTGTCATTGATATTTGGCAACTGGAAGTTGACAAATTACAAAAGCAAAAGCCAGTAGGCTTTGGAAGTAAAAGAAACCTTGTTAACCCCTATTACTAAAGAGCTATACTAGTACCATGGAGTGAACTGAAAAACTTCTGTATCTCCCGTACAACTACTTTTTTGCTCCAAAAAGCTAATCAAGATATATCTGTCTTTTTGTCTGAAATGTTCTCTTGTTTATTTCAAAATATCGCAAATTCTTTCTATCCAGCATATGGTTTTTAGTAAGGAGTACAGTGGGGCATTGCAGCTTTGTGGAGGCCTCTTCTGTTCCAATATAACAGTAGCTCTTTTTTTGGGATCCAGAGATGCACCATTTCACTTGTAGTATATTCAGAAAGATCGACCATTGCTAAGATGTAGCTTTATAATGAGCAAATGTGTTCACGTTATCCTATCTTTCCTCACATATAGAACATATCTGTTGCAAATTATCATTCCTTTCCTCTGCAGACTCTGTTTGAGTATAGGTGATACTTTGAGTTGACAATTTTCATGACCCTAAGGAACCTGGACAATGGTCATACATTTGTTTTTGTTTTGATAAAGCATGCTTTCTGTTGTTTTTATTCATTGCGTCAGAAAAGCAATTAGTTGTAATGGAGGATGAGGAAATTAAAGCAAATGACAATAATCCTCTAAAGAAATGTTTGGCACGTGTACGTGTTAGCTTGGTACACCTGAAAATAGCCTATTTGGTTGCACCCATCAAGTTCCTATATGTATAGAAGATAGGGCGTCGTTCAATGAAAACCATTTCTTTTTGTAAGGTTTTCCATTTTTTGATATACTACTTGTATTCTGGTATATATTTGACCTTCTTCTAATGAATTTTATTAATATATTAATAAAACCATGACTTCAATGATGACATGGCCCTAAGACCTAGTCATTTCAGCTCAAATATGTCTCTAAGACGTAGAAAGGAGAGATTGCTGATAATTTTGGACTCGCTCTTTTGATAAAAATATTTCGAAGTGTTTATAGTATGGTCTGATAACTATAAAATGTAGTCTACTTGTCTAATTGCTGCTCACACATCTAATTTATTATTGATCAGAAAATTGTTAATTACATTTGTCCTTGCATTTTAAAAGATGTGTCTGGTTGTGTGGCAGTCAATTGAATTTTACTTTTGTTTAATCTTGCCAAACCGTTGAGCTGTGTTGGCCTATGCTTTCTATCTTTAGTTGTTTCATGTAAGTGTGGACGATCTTTAAGTAAAGCTGTTTTTCCAAGGAGGTCAAATGAAATTTTAGTTTATTTTACCTTTTTATTTGTTCTATTAGAATCATTAAAATAATGAATATTTATCCCTCTGTATCACTGTAGTCTAGTTATGTTGGCGAGGATGTGGAATCTGTATTATACAAATTACTTGAGGTGTGCATGACACTTTCATATGATTTGAATTTTTATTTTTTTAATTCATGCCGCATCTGCTTAGTTAGCTTATTTCATTAATGGTACTTCAGAGAAGAGTTGTGATATTGGTAGTTTAAGATAAGAAATGGTTCTTATTTAAAAAAAAAAAGGGGGGGTGGGGTGGGGTCTGACGCCTAGGCTTGGTGATTTTGCAGTATCATTTCACATTACAGATGACAAACGGATACTGTATGCTTCTTCTAGCATTGCAATTTGATATAATATGAATGATATGGCAGATGTGCACTAGCTGGTTGCCTAAAAGTACTTTATCTGTATTCTTTTCTAGTTGATTTATGTGTTTTTTTCTAGTTGATTTCTGTGTTGCCATTTATGGTTTCCTAAAAGTACTTACCTATGTTCCTTTTTAGTTGATTTATGTGTGTCCATTTGATGACCATCAGAAAAAACCTAATAGAGTAAATATGATTTGTAATTGGAATATGGAAGCAGCTGCGTAATTCTATTGTAAAAAAACTGAAAACTGATTGTACATGGAGAGTACTGCAGCTGCAAATACAAGGTAATCACGCATATGAGAAACATTTAAAACTGTCCACTAGAATTGCAATTAACTTATCAGTTTTAGATATGAAGAACTGTAGAAAGGTGATGGGTGAATTTGACCAGTTTAACAAGGAACTAGCTGAATAGTTGGTCCAGTGGTTTTGAGATTATTGAAGAGCCTGTATAACTAACCAAAACTTGAGGGAGTAAGTGCGTGGACTGATATAAAGAAAAGAGAGGGTAATGATTTCCAAAGCAGTCATAATGATTTCGTCTTTGTGCAAAACTCAATTTTCTTTTTCATTTTTATCTATATAGGCATAAGAGCATTATCATCATCACATTGTTGTGAAGATCGGTAACTCAACAAACCAGATTGAAAAGGGTTACCCCTTGATGTTCAGCTGATCATTGCATTTGAATAGTTTCTTTTTGGTGAAGGTTGCATTGAGTAGTTTCTGTGGAGAAGCAGATTTACTTCCTATTTCCTTGTCAAGCAGACAACATGGTTTCTCTTTTCTAATCTGCTTCACTTTGCACTATCTGCAGCATAGTTATTCAATTTGCATTTAGTTTTTGTGGAAAAGCAGGTTTACTTCCTATTTCCTTGTCAAGCAGACTACATGGTTTCTCTTTTGTAATCTGCTTCACTTTGCACTATCTGCAGCATAGTTATTCAATTATAAACTTTTGGTGTTTATGTTTGTTTGAAGGCTGCTGACTTCAATGTCGAAGTAGCTCAGCAATGGGTTTTCTACAAAGATATGAAGTTCATAAAATAACCAAACAGGTCCAAGAACCATTCTCTTCTTTATGCATTTGGACAATTGATTTTGAAGTAATTATTCTCATAAGTCATCTGTATAGGCTGAGCGCCTGAACATTGGCAGAGATGTGTTTGGGGAAGATGTCCAACAGGCGCTGCTGAAGATGTTTGAAGTATATGTGAGTATTTATTGCAAATTATTTCTTCTGTTCGTTCCAATTGCCTATTACTCTTGTAAACATGTTTACAATTTCATGTCTGCAGTTCCTTAACTTCAAATGTGTTCTGTTTTGAAGCAACTTTGGTAGATCATTAATATCACTTGCTCAGTTTATCTTTATTTCTTTTTTATTATGACTGTATCTGACAATAGAGCACGAGAACTGAAGAAAAAGGGAAGCGTATGGCTGTGTGTGTTTGTAAAACCTCACTTACACCTGTTCTGAAAAGTTTTTTTGAGGTTCAAGTTGCATGCATTGAGAAATTATTTTGTTTATGATTTTTGGACTACCAGGAGGAGGAGAAGAAAAGCTATAGGCTGCTTGAAGATGATAGAGAATATTTGAAGTTGATGTTCTCTTTTGGTTTTGACATTTCGTTTTCTTTTTTACTTCTTTTTTTTTTACCTTTTAGTTGTTGATTCTTATTTTTTCCTCTGCAGGTTCTCACAGGACTCAAGAATGCTATCTGCTAGCAATACAAGCAAATGTTCAACTTGAATAATGTAAGCTTTTAGCTCAGTGCTGTTAAGCTCTAACGAATGATACTTCATACCTCTTAATAATGAAGTTTCTCTCTTTTTATCCCCAACACACTCACAGGAGAAAAAGAAAGCGATGAACAAGAAGAAACCATTCTTGACTTCATTCTGATGCACTGGATCAAAATCAGTCAATTTGCCTTGAAATGTTTTGTTAAGATGTTACAGGTCAATTACAGTTACCAAGAATGCACTTCGACTTATTGTCGTTGCCAAAAACACTGGTGCACAAGGCTTAAGATCTATACTGTAAAATATTCTGACTGAAGCTGTGTTTGAGGTATTCTATGACACCACAATTTTTTGTATTCGGCGGTAATTCTGGAAGAGCTTTGAAAAATATCTGAACCATTTTACTTTTTATCACATTGAGGCTACTCTTGGGAGGAGATATGTCACCTTTTATTTGAGAGTTTGAAGTACCTGCTTGGAGTATTACTTCCAAAATTTTACGTGAGTACCCAATAAGTGGTTAGCATAACTATCTTATAAAGAACTTTGCTCCAAATTTCCAAAATGAACCTAAGTATGACTTTTACATGTTTTCTGGAATGTGCCCAAATATTAGTTTCAAAGGCTCCAAAAGTTCTATTATTTTCCACTTAGACATTTATGACTTTTTAATTATGTAGCAAATACTTAAAGAGCTATTTTTCATGCTCAAAGCCTCAAACACTTCACATTCCTATACAGTGCCTCAGTGAAACATGTCAAGTCTGCCTCTGATTTCAGTGCAGCCTGTCCGTTTAAAAATTGACATCTTTACATAGCTCTCGCGCTTGTGCTTTTTCGCCAACATGGCACTCCAGAGGATCCTCTGTGCATGCCACAACTATTCTCACAGACCATATTTTGGAATATTGTGCACAGGTTTCTGGAAGTAAGCCAGACAAGAAATCTAAAGAGGTTGTCTCGGTTGGTGAAGAGGCTGTCGGAACAGCTGATACAGTTGGATGTGGAGCATATTTTCTTTGTAATAGCAGTGAGCTGGAGAATATTTCCTCTCCTACTGGATCAACAATGACAATGGTATGTCTCCTTTTATAGATAAGCATTTTAAAACAACTTGTCATCAACCCGTCACATTATATATCTGAGTATCTGCAGAGGTAATCCCTACCAATTATAGAAATGCTTGTCTAAGATTAACAATAATAATTTAGAAATATAATGCTAGCTGATTAGATGTTCCATTCGGCAAGTTTTATTACAATTTGTCTTTCAATGTGTACACCTATAGTTTGTGTTTGATGGGTTAGTGATGTGAACAGTTTGCTCTCTCTTCTTCTTTTTAATCATTAAAGGAAACTTGTTTGTCTCTTCCCTTCAAAGAGACAGGAAAAAGTTTTGAGTGAGTAAAGATCATTATACCACTCATATCAGTATCCAACTCTGGGATTCGAATCTCGAGAAATTCACTTTTCTTCTGTTACAGAAGTGTAAACTGTTATGAAGCTTGGTTTGCCCCTTATAACCAAATTTCTCTTCAAATTTGATGCTTGAATGATAAAGTATGGAATACAGAGATGAATGATTTGTGTTGATATTATATGTTTTGTCTATAATCAAAAGAAAAGATCTAAAGAGAGTTGAAAATTAAATAGGAATTTCTGGACCAAAATAATGAGATGTGTTATCGCCTATATCATTAGTGTGTCATCTGTCCCCTGCATCATACAGATGATACTTCTTCTCGTATACAAGGATTTTGTTTCCTATCAGGAACATTATTATGATTGTCAGTTCTATTTGTATGAACATTCTGGATCTTGGCCAAGAAGTGGAGAAATATGTGAATCAAAGAACTGTTTGTTCAAGATTTTCCATGCTCTCTAGAACGATTGCAAACTGTAAATTTCTTGAGTGATTTCGCTACTTTTTTTCCGGAAAAGAAGGAAGCAAGAAAATAAGACTTGGATTCGGAGTCTTAGCCTTGAACTCGTGCCCGCAGCATACTTCCGTTGATCACTACACAAGACATCTATTCTTCTTGTTAGAATTTGTTTTGTACAATACTTTACGATGTTCTCTTGTCTATTTCATAAAATCATACACGACATTCAAGGCTATGAACAAATTAAATAATTAATTATAAATAAAAAATTAAATTTGTTGTCATTTTTACTAGTATCATCTAGCATTTCATATTCAAATGGATTATATGTTCAGTCTTCACTGCTACAACATTGTATCATTTATATGAGATATGAAGTTCATGATTTGATGACGGATTGATAATAATTAATATATAATTATATCCTAATTAGTATTAACATAATTTTATACTCTGGATATGGACTTTTGATGCTTCTTTGTCTATTTCACAAATTCTAATTGTTTTTCTTTAAATAAAAGTATGCAAAGTTATTACACTTTTAAACAATTAATTGTACGCATAAAATAAAATTTAGTGGTATGCACAATAGATAAATTATGTTTAATAAAAATATTTTTTTAAAAAAACTTAAAAGTAACTAGATTAAATAAAATATATCGATGTCCTGAGGTCGATATCACATTAAATTTAATATTAATCATATTAAATAAATAATACTGACAACAGGAGGTCGATATTTTATATTAATTTATTTTTTTTCTATACAAAATCGTCATTCGAAGGACAATTTATTTAAAGTTAATTGAAAATATTTAAATTTAGATATGATTATATTTTATTCTTAATTTTTTAAGTATTACTAAATATAAAGATATTGACTTTTAGAAGTCCTCACATTTTATTTATTTTTTAAAATTTTCATAAAAAACAACTTCTTGGAAGTTGTTTTTTAAAAAAAATCTTTTTAACAATATCAACTTGTTGAAGTAAAAAATTACCGACTTTTAATAAAGGTCAATAATTTTTAGGTTGAAATTTATTATTCTTTTTAGCAGTGATTTGTCTTCTTCACACGCCACGCCTCGGGCTTGTAGATTGGACATTCACTTGTGCTCGAAACTTTTCATCTACATTCACTAACAACATTTATCTCATCTCATTAGGTGACAACTGTTGTGTTCTTGTTTGTCTAACTTAAATATTATCTTTGGTATGTAATGAGAATTAGAGATTTTATCTTGTAATGGTACAGTGAACTTGTTTTGATATTCTATCTCTTTATTTTCTTTTCTCTGTTGCAATAAGAGTTAGATAGTATTTACATAAGTTGGATACGACATTTTGCAATCATAATAAAGCGTCAATATTTTTCTTGTCTAGTGAAGATTTAATTAGTGATTTATCCTTGGTGAAAAACTCCTGGAGTATAGAAGTTAAATAAGTGTGAGTGAATTGACGTAGCTATTTATATTTGACAGGAACCATTTTTGTTCATCTAATCGTGCGACATTCACACTCCGTAACCCATTTCAGCTTTTTAATCTTAAAATATTTTAAAAGGTTCTTGAACTGTTTTCAAATTTAAGATAAGAAGTAAATAAAGAAGCACACAAATTTACAATAATTTCTTTCCAATTTGTATTAGTTAGTGAATACAAGAACATCCAATAAGTATACCTCATAAGACTCCATGTAGACCTGTTGATCCTTGATATTTTCATATTCCATGAACATCAAAAAATTTAACGTTCACTCCATGAATTTGGATAAGTATGACAACCACATTAGTTGTTTTGTTGCTTCATCACTTATCCCAATGAATGCCTCTAATTCGTTAAACTTTTCCACACATTTTTCCAAATTTCATATTAGTTTCACTTCTGTATTAATTATTTCATGGGTGATTTTCGTTCACATAATTCTATGACAATCATGTGTCCTAGACCGACTTCACCCCTCTATAGTTAGATTATTATTTTAAAAAAAAAATAGTTTTGGTATGTTTTAGAATTTAAAGCAACAAGCAAAAAAAAAAAAAAGCACAAAAAAGTTTAGCCAATTTTCTTCCAAACTTGTGTTTAATAAGTGAATATAATAAACTATAACATAATCGTTCGATAATTGCTACGATTCATTAGTAAATAATTTGATATTTTAACAATTGATTAGTGAATTAATACATTTAAAAACTAATAATTAACCGACTAAATTATTAAGCATAATTATCCGCCCAATAAGTAAATTGAAAAAAACTAAAATTGAATAGTAAATATATATAAAAAAGTAGTAGTAATAAGGACATATATTAAACTTTGGGGACCAAATTGAACACCAAAAGAATGGTGTAATTCGTTTTGTGGAGTCTATAAAAAGCATATACGGTCCTTCTCGGTGAAGTGAAAGAAACAGTTGCTCACTTGAACTCTCCCCCGATATTGTCTCTCGTCTCCGATAGCCTCAAATTGACTAGGGTTTGGTTTTACGGGAGAAAGAGGAACAAACAACAGATCGATACTATTTATTACTATACAACGATTCTCCGCATCAATATACTGAACTAATCTCTCTTCTCTGTCTGTCTTTGTGTGTTGCATTCGTCTTAAAGTAAGCTTTTTTTTTTTTTTTTTTTAGTGGAACTTTGTATTGCGATTTCAAGATTTTTGTATCGGTTTTTTTAATGGAATCTTAGGTTTTTTAGGGTTTTATGTTGGAGAATTTGACTTCTTGATTGAAATTTACAATGTGTAATCGGTATTGTTTTGCTTTTGTGGTTTATAATATTCAGGAGTTTATAATGTCTTTGTGATTTTTGTACCAAGATTCTACAATTCCTTTTCTGTTGTGAAGAATGTATGGTTCCTATAGTTGTTGATTTTTTTTTTTTTTTAATTGATTCTTTAGGGTTTTGTGTTTTGACTTCTTGATGTTTCTTGATTGAAATTTTACTAATATTCTTTTGCTTTAGTGGTTTTATTATGTTCAAGAATTTATAACGTGTTTGTGATTTTTTTTCCCAAGATTCTACAATGTCTTTTCTGTTGTGAAGATTGTATAGTATCTTATAGTTGTTGCTTTTTTTTGTAATTGCGTGTTAGGTTCTTTAGGGTTTTATGTTGGAGAATTTGAATTCTTGATGTTTCTTGATTGAAATTTACAATGTAATCCATATTCTTGTGCTTTAGTGGTTTTATTATGTTCAAGTATTTATAATGTCTTTGTGATTTTTTACCAAGATTCTGCAATGCCTATTCTCTTGTGAGGAATGTATGGTACTTATAGTTGTGTGATGGATGTTTCGGTCACTACATTAGGGTCGTTTCTAGGGTTGTAATTGTTTTATGGAATCTTTAATAGTGAAATATTTGGTTAAATATCAAATAGATTTCTGGGTTCTTTATTAATTTTTGTTTTTCCTTTAAAATTAATCAAGAATTGAATGCCTGGTGTTATTAAGATTGGATGGTATTATTTTATTTTTCATAAAATATTTGTAGATTTATAATCATTATGTTCCTCTGCTCTATAGTTAAGTAGCTATAGTGTCTTGGTCATAGCAGTTGGAATTCAGCTTCATTGCGTGTAACTTTTCCTTTTTCTGTTTCCTCACTCTTAGAGCTCTTCTTTTCCTGCGATGAACAAAGATTTTCTTATGATACTTGCTGTATTTTAATTGTGTCTGAGGTTCTTAGGGTTTATGTTGGAGAATTTGACTTCTTGATGTTTCTTGATTGGAATTCACAATGTAATTGATATTGTTTTGCCTTACTGGTTTATTATGTTCAAGAATTTACAATGTCTGTGAAATTTTACCTATAATAAAAAAAGATACTACTATGCCTTTCTTTTGTGAAGAATATATGACAGCTAATATCTATAGTTGTCTGATGGATGCTTTATTCATTACTTTTAGGATCCTTTCTATGGTTGTAATTGTTCATGGAATCTTAAATGGTGAATTACTTGGTTAAGATCAAAGAGATTTATAGGTTCTTTATTGTTTTTATTTTTCCTTTAAAATCTACAAAGAGTTAAATGCCTGCTGTTATAAGCTGGATAGTGTTATTTTATTTTTCCTAAAATATATGTAGATTAATAATTACTAATTAGTATGTTCCTCTGCTCTATAGTTAAGTAGCTACAGTGTCTATGTCAAGGCAGTTAGACTTCAGCTGTATTGTGTGTAACTTCTCCTTTTTCTGTTTCCTCACTTTTAGAGCTCTTTTTTTCCTCGGATGAATGGCTAATTTTTTCCAGAGATGTAGGTTTCCTTTTTCCTTTTGACTAGTACATCCATGTTGGCCAGACACTTGTTAGAGTTATTATACAGTGAATTGGAACTTTGCTAATTTGCAAAGATTAGTGATTGTTGTTGTTATTTAATAATAATAATATTGTCAATTATTTGTATTAGCCTTTTTATTTTCATTATTATCTTTTCCATCCGCAGCCAATTAAACTGCAATCGTTTCCTTCTGTTGGTAGAGACTACGGAAAACATAGACTTTTGAGGTCCCCCAAAATGGCGAATTTGACCATTACAAACATACTTGAGAAGGTAAACATCTCATGGCATGGGTATTTTTCTCTCGTTATTTATTTCTTACACTCATTTGTTTGCAGCATCCTAATTCCTGTTGGTCTATCCAAATTTGCAATTAGACTTATCTTGACTCCATTTTGCAGATGACAGGCAAGGACAAGGACTACAGATATATGGCAACTTCTGATTTGCTAAATGAGTTAAACAAAGAGGGGTTTAAACTTGATGCTGAGCTTGAAGGGAAGTTATCAAGCACAGTTTTGCAGCAGCTTGATGATGCGGCCGGTGATGTTTCTGGATTGGCTGTGAAATGGTTTGACCTTTTCTCTTTTTTCGTACTCGTTTTGTTCCTGTCTTGGGACTAGGAGCTTCATATTGACCCTACTAAAATGGTTGTTATCTTTTTCATATTATAGATCCTGATGCATTATCACCATAGGTCTGGTCTGTCTAATATTTCATTTTCCATGTTAAATGGTTCAAGCTTTTTCCATTTGTTGTTTCTTGTGCTGTTCCTGGCTTGAGACTAGGAGCTTCTTTTTTACCCTTACTAATGTGATAGTAATCCTTTTCGTATTATGGATCCTAATTCCTATTGCATAATCACCACAGGCCTGCCAAATATTTTGATTTCTTTGTTTATATTATTCTTGGTATCGAGACCAAACATGTTTGGAAGTTGCACGGTCCAAGTTGTTTTGTGAAACTCTGTTTGATAGGGGTGATTTTCTGAATATCTGAAGTTACAAAAAAATTTAGATACCTAATGCTTAAACGAGGGGTTATATCAGAATTTTGACTGGACCCTTTTTCTTTAGTTTCACCTTTCAGGATGAGTTAGTCCAATGGTATACTTAATCATGCTATACTTAGCAAGTATACAAATTCCAGTTTCGTTACTTGATAATTTCTACTGGGCCCTTTTTCTTTAGTTTCACCTTTCACGATAATTTAGTCCAATTGTAACTTTTTTGTGCTATACTTAGCAAGTACACAAAATCTGATTTTGTTTCATGTGATTCATGTTTGAAAAAGGCCCAGGCCTTGTGTTTTAACTACTCCACGCCCACTGAGTTGAAACTTTTTGAAGTTCCTTTATCATTTGAAATGGACAATGTAAATTCACTCTAGTCTGAGCTACCCAAGTATGCAGCACATCGTGTTTGTGATGCCCAATCCTGTTCATGATCGTACATGACTGCTAATTTGATTGACTCATCTGTTTACGAGATTTCAACAGGCTTTGTGAATTTTATAATCTGTTTGTACTGATGAAAGAGAGCAGAAGAAGTGAATATCATTCTGTAAATATGTTAAATACTTTGCAGTAGGGTACTGATTCTGTTGACATGCATCGTCTTGTTTTACAAATTTCTTAAGCCTGGGAAAATTGTATTTCAGTCTGAACAATGTTTCTTGACTACGTTTCTGATTTTTCAGCCTTGCTCCATTGGCGAAGAAGGTTCGTGAGCAGCAAGTTCTAGAGATGACTAATAGGCTTTGTGATAAACTTCTTAATGGAAAAGAACAACATCGTGATATTGCTAGCATAGCTTTGAAGACTATTGTATCTGAAGTTCCTTCATCGTCTATTGCTAGAAATGTACTTGTCTCAATTTCACCAAAGTTAATAAAGGGATCACTGCTCCGGTGAGTTGTTCAAAGCTAACTTTAGTGTGAATTCTGTACATAATATTTTAACTGTGTTTGTCATATCATTTGTTAATTGGGGTTAGAAGATCTATTTCATGAAACAACTTGACATTTGAAGTTGGATAATTTATCCCTTTCATTTGTTTTCTTATATGATTCATGAATAAAAAGAGTAATATGCCACATGGTGTTTTTTCTCCTTTTAAACTTAAACATGTAATACTTATCTGGCTCCTGAATTTGTGAACTGCATGGCTACCTGCCTTTAAATTGTTTAGTAAAACGGAATCGTTCAAATTTGCTGCTCTAGATGATCTTGTTTAACTGTGGTGCACAGAAATACATATACATCCCTATGCTTAATTTTGGATTTGTTCTGATCTGAGGCTTCTGGTCGAAATTTCTTGTCCCTCATTCAATTTGTTCATATTATTTTGGTTTTTAGTCTCGGTGTTCCCTCATCAAGCCAACCAGTTGCCTTCTGAGTTAACTGCTGTAGTAAGTAGATAAGCCTAGGTACTTGATGTGACCTATACTGGTGACTAGTAGGTGGAAAGATGATATAGGATTGAGCTTTTGCACCTTCTTATGTTGGACTGCTTGGGATTTTAATTGGCGTCTGTGTTAACTGCAGTAGTAAGTGTGATCTATACTGGTGACTGGTAGGCGGAAAGATGATATAGGATTGACCTTTTGCACCTTCTTATGTTGGACAGCTTGGGAATTTTGTATGGCAATGACATCTGAGCTGTCTTGTACGCACCTCGCCTATTCCAACGGGTAGCTGGCCTCCTATCTACACCAGGTACCGAGGTAACTACCCACCAAGGCTTAGACACATGAGAAGAAACAACCCAGTATTTTTTTTCCTCCAATGAAATTCAAACCCGAGATCTCGTGGCTGTCCTCGCACTTTATTGACTAATAGGCCAAAACCCTTGGGTGCAGGATAACATAAGAAGTTAAAATGAATAATTTGCCTCAGAAAAGTATTATCATTTACTAGTTCCTTCGAGACAAAGGAAGGTTTTGATCCGCATATGAGCTTATATCAATGTTGCCTAATTTTGTCTTCTACATAATTGTTGCTTTATTTTTATTCTAAATAAAAATTGAGATATATTTTTTTGTTTAAGTATTAAATTTTATAAATGTTGGGCCAAAAAAGTGCCAAATATAGAAGTCTACTAAAAATAGAAACATGCAAATAGAGATGATTTTCCATGGTCCCCACCCAACATCTCTGCATAAAGGGACTTCTTATATAGATGGGGAACCATCATTCACTCTACATACAAGAAATCTGCAAGTGCCTTCAACCAAAAAATGACGTCTTCTGCTGTTCAGAAATATTAGGCAGGATTGTAGGTGAATTGTCAATGCGTGCAGAATTTGTTCTAAAAAGTGATGCTGTCATTCTTCTGTATATTTCTTATCAGCCTTATATTTGGGGAACTAACACTCTTTTACTATTTTTATTTTCTAATGCACACATATTTTTAGTTACTTTTTCCTTTTTACAAGTTTCTCTATTGTTGTCTCCCTTCCAGGGAATGAGCACTGAGATTAAATGTGAATGTCTTGACATACTATGTGATGTTCTTCACAAGTACGGGAATTTGATGGACACTGACCATGAGTCATTGTTAACTTCATTATTGCCCCAGCTAAGTTCCAATCAAGCTAGTGTCCGGAAGAAGACCGTTTCATGTATAGGTAACTTTGTTATAAGCTTCTCTTTATTGGATGTGTTTTAAATCGTGAATGGAGAGTGTAACACATTAAAACAGGGTTTGTTTGATTGCTTAGAACCCGTTTGATTGGCTTAAAAAAAGTAGCTTTAAGTCTAAAAAAATAATAAGTATCTTAAACTTTTTTGAAGTCATTTTAAACTTATTTAAAGTTATTTTTAGCTTTGCCGAACATTGCCCAACTTATTTTTAGTCATTTTTGACTTATTTTTATGTTGTTTATATATTTGCCAAATGAAAAAGTAAAAAACTGTCTTAAAAGTAGGTTTGACCAACTTTTAAGTCAATCCAAATACCCTCTTAGTTGTAGATGCTTTGGGAGATAGTAATTGCAATATCCGTTTCAGACACATGAGTTAATAAGATTTCATAGACTATCATATACTGTTGGACTGGTGTCCAAGATTCAACTTTTCCTTCAGTAAATTCAGTTTTGCCTTTTTCTTTTACAGCATCTCTGTCTTCGAGTTTGTCGGATGATTTGCTTGCAAAGGCTACAGTTGAAGTTGTTCGCCTTTTAAGCAACAAGAGCTTAAAATCAGAAATGATACGAACTAACATTCAGATGATTGGGGCCTTGAGGTAGCAAATTTAAATTGATGCTTGCATTTTGTCCTATCAAATGTCACATGATTTTGATGTACTTGTTTGCGTTGATAACTTTTAGAGAAATGCCCAAGCACAATGTACTTTTCTCAACAGTAGGTATCCTGGATACTTGATTAAAAGATTTCACATCCAATATTCTTCACTCTGTTGGACAGTGCTTTTCACTGCCCTAAAGAAGCTGTTTGCTTGTATCAAGTGAAACAAAACAGGGCTGAGTGACTTGTATCTCGGTGCACTCTTTTGCAGCTGAGTTTTTAATGTTCTGATACTTCTAAATGGATTTTGGACTTAGATAAACGTGAAATAGAAATAACTTAAGGTGTGAAACTGACACATGCATGCGCATTCTTGACTTCCCTTTTTCATTCAAGACCCTCTATTTTTCTTTCTGAGATGTGGTACTAACTTTTGGAGACCATTCCTCTTTTACTATCTATCTATTTTGTTGACTAATTTTTGCTTGGGCTGTCAAATTGTGTTTCCAGCCGTGCTGTTGGTTATCGTTTTGGTCCTCACCTCGGAGATACAGTTCCATTGCTTATTAACTACTGTACAAGTGCATCTGAAAATGATGAGGAGCTTCGTGAATATAGTCTGCAGGTGCTATATTAATTGAGTGTTTTTTTCTCTGTTCTTATTTAACCCCTGGATGCAGCCTTGGTTTTGAAGTATTTTTATTCCAGGCACTTGAGAGCTTTTTGCTAAGGTGTCCCCGGGATATTTCTTCCTACTGTGATGAGATTTTGCATCTCACCCTGGAATATCTCAGCTACGATCCCAACTTCACTGACAATATGGAAGAAGATATTGATGAAGAAATTCTTGAGGAAGATGAAGATGAGTATGTTCACTCATGTTCTGGAGCTTTGCTAAGACCCATTAGGATTGTACGTTGCAGACTTCTTACTAATCAAATCATTTGTCAATTTTTGTTGTAGTGAGAGTGCTAATGAATACACGGATGATGAAGATGTCAGTTGGAAGGTTAGAAGAGCTGCTGCCAAATGCTTAGCTGCATTGGTAGTTACACGGCCTGAGATGCTATCAAAGCTGTACGAGCAGGTATAACCAGGAAGTGTGACCTATTTAGTCTTACTTACTTCAAGCTATTATATATTTGTAGTTTAATATAATATACCAGTCATTAACTCTCAATTCTTATTGAAGTTGAAATGTTTCTGTATACTGCTACAGTACATTTGTCTCGTAGTCATAATAAAATGATAATGCTGACTTTAATCTTTTGCTGACTTTAATCTTTTGCAGGCTTGTCCAAAGTTGATTGATAGGTTTAAAGAAAGGGAAGAGAATGTTAAGGTAAATTGGAAGTCTTTTGAATTCCCTTAACGATCTTGTTTTAATTGTCTCAAAACTTGCTCGACAGATGGATGTGTTCAGTACATTCACTGAATTGTTGCGACAAACAGGCAATGTTACGAAAGGACAGACTGATCTGAATGAATCAAGGTAAGGTCATTGCTTTTGCTTCTTTATATAACTTAAGTCGTCCAATTTTGTGTTTTCTATTATCTTTTTTACTTCAACTGTGGAAGGCAGTCACTTTTGGGAACACTTGTTTCACTTTATATGGACTAGAATCTAAATCTATGCAATTTTTGGTGTGAACTTGAGCCGGGACAGTATAGTGCAGAAATAAAGCGGTAAGATCAAAGGATAGAAAGGATGTTGGGCATGTAAAAAATCCCAAAAACCAAAATTGGGTGCATTTTACATGGATCTATTTTTTAATAGGAAAAAATTGGAGTGGTGCTATATCAATAATACACTTTTGGTAGTTCTTTGGTTGTCTTAGGAATTTCACTGATCACCACTATGATGAAAATGTTGTACTTGTGGTAAAATCACAGTTGATGAAAAGATGATTGACATCCTCATATTTTTGTCTCTTGTACAATGTGCACCAGTCGCAATCACAATCCAATTTCAATGGTGCTCTGTTCTTCCAGATGCATCTCCATGACCATTTATAAAAATTAAAACAACAATATGTAAGTATTTATATAGCACATAGTACTGTCTATGCATACTAACCTTTTTCCGTAGTCAAAGGTAGGCTAAGGGTATAACCATTACTCACCTCTAATTTCTTCAACTGACAAACTTCAGTAAATGCTTTTGCACTGGGAACATCTGAATCTAGCATTATAAAAAATCATAGCTGCGTTGATGGAGTGTTACCTTGAATAGTGTATAGTTTTGGCTTAACATCGATGGAAATTAATAGTGGTTTACAATTTGTGGTTGTTGAGCCTCAAGACTGTGCCATCAAAGACATGATGCACCCAATCATATGTAGGACATAGATTTTTAGATTCCGAAATGGTATTTACCTTTGTGTTTTCCCTTCTTTTATTGGGGTATTGACTGTTTTTTCCTTTCTCTCAATGAGTACTCACTTTCTTTGCATTTAGCTGATGGATCTCTGATGCTTACTTCTTTGATGATGGTTTCAATATGTTTTTATCTGTGATAAGTCAAATAAATGATGATTTCAATGGTAACTTTCAGTCCTAGATGGCTATTGAAGCAAGAAGTGCCCAAGATTGTTAGATCATTAAATAAGCAGCTTCGGGAGAAGTCTGTCAAGACAAAGGTATGTGTCCACTGCTTACTGCAAACCTTGCTGCTGTTTTTGTGTTTATTGGCTTTACATTTCCTGAGTCTCCCTCTTTTTAGGTTGGCGCCTTCTCAGTTTTGAAAGAACTCGTGGTTGTTCTGCCTGATTGTCTAGCAGATCACATTGGATCCCTTATTCCTGGAATCGAGAAGGCATTATGTGTACGTTGTCTTTTAATGTTTGTATTTGTGCTTTATTTTGTGAATTTTCCTGGATTTGTTTCTTCTTCTATTAATTAAATGTTGCCATTGGTGTGCTGAACAGGACAAATCTTCCACATCAAATTTAAAGATTGAAGCCCTCATATTTACAAGATTAGTGTTAGCATCACATTCACCACCTGTTTTCCACCCACATATTAAGGTAAGCCATCTTGATGCTTATCTGCTTTATACAGTTTTAGCAGATCAAATGCATACCTGGACTGGTGTAATCTCATAGTACTGTGTTTTTAAAAGCTTAAAAATTATGGGCATCCTACTTTTCACATAAAAACACAAAGAAAGGTTGAGATACGGTTGTAATCTTGCATTAATATGATTTTATACCTTGATTCGTGTGTGTAGCACTTTGTCAAAGGTTGTAATATCTATGGGTGACCCACTTTTCACATAGTTTAAAAAAAACATAATTTCTTTATTGAGAGATGATTCAAAATATGCATAATCTGAGTTTAGCCTAAAAGATGCTAAAAGCCCATGATATTTGAAAAAGGAAAACACTCAACAGGGTGTTCAGCGTAGTTGTATGGCTTCATTCCTTGACTGGTCAATGCTGAGATGATCTAATAATGTTATATCTTTCCTTTATATCTTGCGAAGCCTCTCGTTCCCCCCGTCATTTTGAAAATTTTCTCGAATTAATTTTTTGTGATCCCTTCGAATAAATGGTCATAAAATAGAAATCATCTGTCTTACAAATAGTCTTTGACTATACTCTCTGTTTTTGTTAACTAGGCTATAACTAGTCCTGTTATATCTGCTGTTGGTGAGCGGTATTACAAAGTTACTGCAGACGCATTAAGAGTTTGTGGTGAGCTTGTACGGGTGTTGCGGCCAAAGATTGAGGTTAGGTTTCTTTTACTTTGTCAATCAACAACTTGTATTAGTTCTATCTGAAACACTGATTATGTTGCCTTTTAGGGTTCAACCTTTGATTTCAAACCCTATGTTCTTCCAATATATAATGCCATCATGGTGCGTTTGACAAACCAAGATCAGGATCAGGTTAGTTGTGCTTGCTTGAGAAATGAATATTTTCTTATGTAAATTGATGTTTATCTAAACTGTGCTAGACTTTCAGGAGGTTAAGGAGTCTGCAATTACTTGCATGGGGCTCGTAGTTTCAACATTTGGTGATCACCTGCATGCTGAATTACCTGCATGTCTTCCAGTTCTGGTGGATCGGATGGGCAATGAAATAACTAGACTGACAGCTGTTAAGGTTTGTTTGACATTAAATTCTTAGGGATTGAACTCTATCTATGACTAGGTTGTTTAGCTTTTGGCATCTATTTTCTCATCAGGCAGACCTGTACTTGAAGATAGAGTGTAGCTCTGCGTTTTCAAAAAAAATAAATTGTAAATCTTTTTTGAAAGAGAGAACAATTCAACAATTTTACTTGTACATCAGGAACTATGGGATCAAATAAAATGATCATTTTAAGTTGTTAACTTTTGCATCTTCTTGATGCTTTGTTAATTTTAACTTATTCTTCCAACCCAAAAAAGGGAAAATGAACATTTAAGATTTTGGCTCATGAGTTGGTATGGCCAGAAAATAGAACTATCCCTTGTGTAACAGTATTATAGAAGTACTTTACCTCCCCTCTACTCTCACCGTTTCCTAGGCAGGACTTCTGACCTTCTGTACTGCCAATATTCTTGTTCTTCCCATGGCAAGTGGTTTAAATTACATGCTGCTTCGGTTGCATTGATTTGTTGAAATTTTCTCAGAGTGCATACTTTCTTTGCAGGCTTTTGCTGTCATAGCTGCTTCTCCATTGCACCTAGACCTCTCATGTGTCATCGAGCAAGTGATTTCTGAGTTAACTGCATTCTTACGCAAGGTGAAACTAGATGTCTCAATGTTAAGAACTTAGGAAAAAATTCACTGTATTTTATATTATGAGGAAGTCTCAAAAGTTTTGCTATTTTTGGAGGTAGGCTAATCGAGCTCTCAGACAAGCTACTCTAGGGACCTTGAACACCCTCATTGTTGCTTATGGTGATAAAATTGGATCTGCTGCGTATGAAGTTATTGTTATGGAACTTTCGACGCTAATAAGGTTTGTATTTATGATTCATTTGATTTACTAATTTTCACATGTCATATGTTCCTACAATATTTCAATCTTAAATTGTGTCATTAATATCTTCTCACTTTTTAATTCATATGGACTTTTAGTGACTCAGACTTGCACATGACAGCCCTTGCGCTGGAGCTTTGTTGTACATTAATGGCTGACAGAAGGTCAAGTGCTAATGTGGGTTTGACTGTGAGAAGCAAAGTTCTTCCTCAAGCCTTGACACTAGTGAGAAGTTCACTGCTTCAGGGGCAAGCCCTTCTGGTACTTCCTTGTTTCTGTTGGTCTCATTTTTCATCTAGGCTGTTTTCTTATGCGACACTCACTTCTATTAATATGCAGGCCTTCAAAACTTTTTTGCTGCATTGGTTTACTCTGCCAATACAAGCTTCGATACTCTGCTAGATTCTCTACTTTCAACAGCGAAACCATCTCCTCAGTCTGGTGGTGTTACCAAACAAGCTCTCTTTTCCATCGCTCAATGTGTGGCAGTTCTTTGTCTTGCCGCTGGTGATCGGAAGTGTTCTTCTACAGTAAACATGTTAACAGACAGCCTGAAAGATGATAGTAGTACTAATTCGGTAGGCCCTTTATTTATTTAGTTGCATCTTGGATAAGTTGTTTGTTGCTGTTGAATTGTATGTCTATCTCATCTAAAGACTTGAGTCGTTAGAGTAGTACACTTGAATTGTATGCCTTCAACATGCTAATATGCCCCGCCTCATTTGATTCTTTTCCGTGGGCAAGCATGCTACAATTTTTTGGATAGTGGGTGGCGGGGTGACTTGAACCGAAGACCTTTTGCCTGCTTTGCTACCATTTGAAGAACATACACCTTGGGTCTAACTCCACCCTTGAAGTTACCTCTTCCATTGTGAGGATTACTCAAGACCATGATAGGAGTAATAGCCCATTCTTCTACCGATTGTAACAATCAAATCCACTAGTGATTCTGTCCACTTTGTGTTTAAGCTTTGCAGGATATAAAACGTATCACTAGAGTTTCAAAGCTAAAATTCTTTATATACCTAGCATCTCTCTCATGTTTTGCCAATTGTGAGGATATGCTTAGAGGGTGTAACATAACCCCTATAGAGACTTAGTTTTCTTGCTATCGTCTATGGTTGGACTGGAATGGCTCTGATACCATGCAAAAATGAAAGAATTGATATGGTTGTGATGTGAGATTGTGTAAGGCCACCCATAAGGAGACAACAATATATGGTATCAACCATTTTTGGCACTCTAATAAGAAATTACCCACACATCTAGACTGAAGATTTGAACTTTGGATAACAAGTGTGCTCCGCACACTAATGTCATTTTCCTAACATGACATGTTAAGAAAATGAACATTAAATGCTAAAAGTTAGTTTATGAAGGAGTGTACGAAAGCGTACAAGGAAACGGATAGGATGACATTTTCTGTTTTTCATTAGCTTTTGTATTTCGTAAGCAGTTGTGGCAAACTACTGATACATAATAAATAGCAAAGCAAATTTTCTGAATTTGGACTTCCTTTTGAAATAGACCATGGAAAGAAAATGGTTCTGCCATTGAGGATTGTAAATTTACATGACATTGTTTCTTCTGCTTTCGTCAAATGGTACTGATAACTGTAAGAGAACCCTGTTTTTCTGAGTTCAGTTATCCTTTTCAGGCCAAGCAACATCTTGCCTTGCTATGTTTAGGGGAAATTGGAAGAAGAAAGGACTTAAGTTCACATGCCCATATCGAAAATATTGTCATCGAGTCCTTCCAATCACCTTTTGAAGAGATAAAGTCAGCTGCCTCTTATGCTCTAGGAAACATTGCTGTGGGTAATCTACCAAAGTATTTACCCTTTATCTTAGACAAAATTGACAATCAGCAGAAGAAGCAGTACCTACTGCTCCATTCTTTGAAAGAGGTATCTACACTTTAGACGGTCTCTTATTTCAGGAATTCTTTTCCCTCCAAGGTAATTGCTTTTTGGACTCATCGTGATATGTGGTTGCCAACAGGTCATAGTGAGACAGTCTGTGGATAATGCTGAATTCCAGGATTCAAGTGTAGATAAAATACTTAATTTGCTCTTTAATCATTGTGAAAGTGATGAAGAGGGCGTTAGGAATGTCGTAGCCGAGTGCCTGGGGAAAATTGCACTTATTGAACCTGGCAAGCTTGTTCCAGCATTGAAGGTACAACTAATGATATATTTCTTTCCTGTAAATGATTTCGTTGTGCACTTGTTGTTCTGTCTGCAAATTTGAATATTTTTTATCATTATTTTTGTGTAGGATCGGATTAGTAATCCAGCAGCATTCACCAGAGCGACTGTTGTAATTGCGGTGAAATATTCCATAGTTGAGCGACCCGAGAAGATAGATGAAATCTTGTCTCGTGAAATTTCATCCTTCTTAGTGCTTATAAAGGATAAAGACCGGGTATTCCTAATTTGATGTCAAGAACTTTCTCCATTGCCGTAAAAATTTACTCCCCCCCCCCCCCAAAATGACATGCTCACACCCCAGAGCCCCCGGTCCAGTGGATTTGCGTTTACTTTTATGCTGTTCGTCTCTTTATAGTTCTCCTGTTACCAGTCATATCTCTTGCAGTCTTTCATTATATCTTCCTTTATTTAACTTCTCATCACATGCTTTTTTTATTATGCAGCATGTTAGGCGTGCAGCTGTCCTGGCCTTGAGTACTGCAGCTCATAACAAGCCTAACCTGATAAAGGGCCTTCTACTTGAACTCTTGCCACTTCTGTATGATCAGACTATAATTAAGGTGACAGATATCTCCTTGAAATTTAATCAGTTTTTGTGCATTTTAGTTTAGGTTGTATTTCAAGGCACTTGAAATTGGGGTACAGCTCCTTCCTTTTGTCTACATAATTTCGTACCAGTTTGGCACAATTTATGAGTACATGCATTGGCGAAACTCCAACTCTTGGTTCTTTGAGATATGTATTTGATTGCTTTCTTAAAGCTATGGGCCCAAGGATAACACTACATCCTGCTGAATATTCTTATTCCTGAGTAGTAGAATAATTGCATGCAAAAGTATTAAAGCAAATATTTACTATCTACAATTTATTGATGAAACATATCATCTTTCTTTGTATTTGTGTATTTATACTTATTTGAAGCTTTAGTTATGCAAGTCAGAGATGGATAACTGTAGATTAAGTTTGGTTAGATTGTGGTATGAAATAATAGGCTTGTTTCATCTCCCCACGAGCATAATGCCATCATATTCCAAATCTCCAGTAATTGTCCAAGACAACTATTGGATGTTATCAGCTAGCATGCCGATAACATTAACTTGCTAAAACTAAGTCAATCATATCCATATAAGGTGGTATAAATTGTAAAGTCGAAGATGCAACTAAGTAAATGCATACCCTCTCCAACAGTTGGAATGGGCCAAACTTTGCCTATGATCTTATTGCTAATCTTTATATGTACATATTTGTGAACATGATCATCTTATGGGCGTCTGTCTCAAGTAAATTAGGACTAGGATATGTTTGTGCCCACATAGTCATATATAGAATGGCATTCACCTTATTAGAGGTTTGTTGCTTTTGTTTAGCAGCCTCATTGGACATCCCATGTTGGTTAATTCTTTCAAATTCAGAACCCTCTCCTCATATGTGGACAATTATCTTACAGTTATCAGGGAAATAAGAACAAAGAGAACCTGTACTGATCCTACTCGTGGAAACTTCTACCTCCTATCATTTGGGACAGTATATGCGTGACTGTTTTCTAAAAGTTAGATTAATTTTACCCTTCGGGGTGGCCAGTGGTTTGGGCTTGGGACTCCATGTTGGTGGTCTCAAGTTCGATTGCCAGCGAAAGCAAGGGGTTTTGCCTTTTGGGTCGAGCTTGTCGCATCGGGCTTGCCTAGTGCGGGTTACCTCTCATATGTGGTTTGCGAGCTTTTGCATAGGAGCGGACGTTTTACCCTGTTTCACACGGCTGCAGGTTTCCCTTGTCATAAAAAGAACGGAAAAGGGTCAAAATTGCCCCTGAACTATGTGAAATAGATCACTTATACCCTTCGTTACATTTTGGGATCAAAAATACCCCCGCTGTTATCCTAAGAGACCACAAATACCCTCAAGAGTTAACACCTCAATTTTTAGGTGACGTGGCATGCCACATAGGACTAATCCCTCCACCTAAGCGTTGCCAACTAGGATTCATTCAAAAGAACTAGACCTTTAGCGGCGACAATAGTTGCCACAAAAGCCCAAAAAATCGTCACTAAAGGTTATGAGTGATTTTTAGTGACGACTAATAGTAAAACCTATTTTTTCAAAAAAAATAATATGATAATTAATTTTCGATCGCAACCTAATTTTCTAAAATAAATAACTTGCAATATTAATATTAAAAGCACCCAATATTATCACGAAAAATTACGAAAATTACTTCTCGATTCACATCTCCTACTATATAATGCATCATTGTACATTTTATACATTTTCATACAACATAAAAATAAAACAGTGTCTTCAAACTCCTACTTAATCGATATTATTTGCGTTTTTTAAAAAAATAATGAAGAAAAAAATACAAAATTAGAATTTAATGTTAAAAACTTTTAGTGACGATTTTTTGGGCTTTTGTGACAACTATTGTCGCCGCTAAAGGTCTAGTTCTTTTGAATGAATCCTAGTTGGCAACGCTTAGGTGGAGGGATTAGTCCTATGTGGCATGCCACGTCACCTAAAAATTGGGGTGTTAACTCTTGAGGGTATTTGTGGTCTCTTAGGATAACAGCGGGGGTATTTTTGATCCCAAAATGTAACGAAGGGTATAAGTGATCTATTTCACATAGTTCAGGGGCAATTTTGACCCTTTTCCGTAAAAAGAAAAGGAAGTTAGATTAATTGTGTTTCATAATTAAAAGAAAATTCAGTACCTATCAATTATTCATAACCTTGTACTTTAGGAGTGTCACTAATAACAGTTGATTGGTGTCATTCTCCGTCATTGATTATGCTTCTTCCCTCTTGCAGAAAGAATTGATAAGAACGGTTGATCTAGGTCCCTTCAAGCATACAGTCGATGATGGACTTGAACTGAGAAAGGCTGCTTTTGAATGTGTAGATACATTGCTGGACACTTGTCTTGATCAAGTGAATCCCTCATCTTTTATTGTCCCATATCTTCAATCTGGTTTGGATGGTAAGTTGATAGCTTGTGATAGACCTGATTCTTCTATTGTTATCTCTATTTTTCCAAATGTGGTGTTCTGATTCTTGATTTGATTTTATTGATCTCTGTAAATTCTCTTTTTCTTGGGGATGGGTGTGGGGTAGCATCATTGGACATGTCACTGCGCTCACATGCAATAATTTTACTGCTGAACTAAATCTTTTGCCTCCTTTCCCAGATCATTATGATGTTAAAATGCCATGCCACCTTATCCTTTCTAAACTTGCTGATAAGTGTCCTTCAGCGGTATTAGCAGGTATAGTCTTTTTGCTGCTCTTTTTTTTTTCTTTCTAATGAACCAGTTTGGTGTTTTACTTCTTCAGAATCTATCTTTACAATATATTGCTTTTGCAGTTCTGGACTCTTTGGTGGATCCTCTGCAGAAAACAATAAATTTCAGACCCAAACAGGATGCTGTCAAGCAAGAGGTTGATCGCAATGAAGACATGATTCGAAGTGCCCTTCGGGCAATTGCAGCCTTAAATCGTATCAGGTAAGTCATCTTTAGTGTCCCCTTGAAATGATTGTTCTTTTGTAAACATATGTCTTGTATCAATAATTTAGGGGGATTGCTTCTCTTGTCCTTTTCTTATTTTCTTGTTCTTTCTGTGAAAATGGAAGATTTCCATTTCTTTCCCACTGTTAGCATATTTCAGAATTTTCATACCAAAATGAAGTTATGAGTCATCAGTTCATCTACTGCTACTTCTGATTAGTACCTGCATTTTGTGCAATATACAAGTGTTATAAACTAAGCTCGATCTCCGTGTGTGAAAAGGAAAATATTCTTGTTGCAATTTGATACTTGTGTTTCCTTTTCTCTATCTTCCTTGTTTGCCTGACCTTAGTAATGTATTTGTTGCCCTCATTGCTTGCAGTGGAGGTGACTACAGCCACAAGCTCAAGAATCTAATGGTGGAAATTGGGAAGACACCACTCTGGGACAAGTATTGTTGTATCAGGAATGAGTGATGTCCTTTGGGTTTATTATCCCACAGGATAGAGACTTTTCAAACAAGGTTGTTGAGTCAATATTATAATCTTACAGCAAGTAATGTGGAATGCGGCAAATGGGCTGGTGGAGAAGGAAGCATGCTCTACTTGTATCAATGTTACCATTGGATATTTAACGCACTTCACCCTCTGTATAGGTTTAGTCTTAGCATTTTGGTTTGTCGAATTGGTTTTGGGTTCATGGAATGTTCAATTGAGTTTTCTTTTTGTACGGAAGTCTGAGCCTCTTCTAGAGTAATTTATGAGATATTTTTCCTGTTTTAGTGTTTTTGAAACACCTATTATTTGTGTTAAAATACATTTCTGTTGTGGATTTCCTGGCTTATAGTAGGTTTGCAAAGCTCTGGATGCGACTCGAAGAGCTATATGAGGTGTACAAGTGTTTGATTTTTTATTATAAATATTTGCAGTTTGATTATATTACAAGTAGTTAAAAATGAACCCAAACATAGGTAATCCGTTCAGAATTTTAATGGTTGGGTTCAAGATAATTTGAATTGGGTTTAATCTTTAATCCATTTGAAGAGAATGCGCAATTCAATCTTCAATTTTAATTCGTTTTAAATTTTTTTTATATAAAAATAACATCATATACACATTTAAGGCTATGTATATCAAGTTATATACATATTATTTAAAAATAAATCACTTATAGCACAAATTATTATTGAATTATAGCATATCATTAAAAATATAGTTAACTAAAGATAAACTATAAGTAATTATTTAAATACCAATTATTAATTAATATGTTTCAATATTTGTTTTTGTTTTTACAGTTATCTTTTTTAAAACAAACTCCTTAAATTTTTAAACACATTATAAGTATTAATTGTTTACATTTATCTTTTTAAAAATAAATAATAAATTAATATTAATAGTACAATTCCTTTTTGAAATAAAAAATAAAATTTAAGAGTTTTGATTTTAATCAACTTCCTACTTTACCGTTGTCTAATAATAACCCACCCCCATCACAGCCTATACACGATCACTATTCATCTTCCTCTACACGCCTCACAGATCACTTTCTTCCCCATACCCACAACTCAAAGATCCACAATTACTCTTTCACAACACTATTCAATAATATTGTACGTTTTTAGAACCTTCATAAAGTATTTTCTATTACGTTCGTATATAATGTCGAAGAAAATTAGTGAAATACCATGTAAAAATTGAGATTGGTTGAGGAATCATCATCTGATAATTTTCATGTTTATTTGTTTAAACTCAAACTCCACCGCACAAATTCACTGGAAAAGAGACGGGTAGTTCTGTTAAATCGAAGCTTCAAAAAAAAGAAAAAAAAATTAGGCAAAGGAAAGAGGGTCTCCAAAGAAAGGAAAGAAGAGGAAGGGAAAAACTATTCAAACATCTTCATAATCTAATTCTTACTTTGTTGATGAAATAAAAAACAAAAAATCAAAAATCAAAAAATCAACAGAAGTTGAACTTGGTCGATCAACAAGAACATCATCAAAAAAGAGTTAGAGATACAAACTACAAAGAAAGCCAAAAAAGTTGGTAAGGTCAGTAACGATTAATTTAAAATTTGGTTAAAATGTTATATGTAGGGGAGTTTAATTTTTTATTTTGTTTGACAATCGTATCTTGTATGAAATTTGTATGAGTTATGTATGAATTGATTTTTTATTATTGTATATGAGTTTAATTTTTTATTTTGTTTGACAATTGTATTTTGTATGAATTTTGTATGAGTTATGTATGAATTGATTTTTTAGTTTTGTATGCGAAACTTTATGAGTTTCATAGTCACATTGTAAAATTTTGACAAGTATAATATGTATTACCATTGTATAATTTATGTATGAATTGATGTATTAGTCTTGTATGAGTATTATTTTGATTTTGTTGTTTGAAATTCACATATTAGTTTTTTAACAATTGTAATATGTATTAATATTGTGAATTATGTGTGGATTGATGTATTAATTTGTTTGACTTGTTTATAAATATTGTATGAATTGGTATATATATTGATGTATTACTGTTGTATGATTTGTGTAAAGTACCTTAGAATTTCATTTTATGCTTTGTGTATGAATTGATTTGGTCGTCCGTTTATATGGAAGTGTTTAAATGATATTTGAATTGATATATCAAAGAATGAAGAGGGCGCAATAAGTGACATTGAAGTTACGGGTACAGTTGATAGCAAGTATGGTGGACCTCGCACGCCAAAAGAACAAGTTGTGGACACCACCAATTATCCTACTTCAAGACCAAGGTAAAAAAATTAGAAAAAGTTCATTGCACCCTTTACCTTCTTTTGGACTACATGTTTTTTATAAACTATTGAACGATTTATGTTTTTTTCCTGTTTTTTCTTCTTAATATGAATTACAGATTCGTTTATATAATTTATCAATGTTATTCATATTTTGGATAAACTATGTATTAAGTCTGATTACTATGTTTATACACATGACACCACACTTTCGATTTTCTATCTTTCTAGTATAACAAATTCATATATTTTTTGATCCACATATATTAACTTTTGTATAAACTATGTAAGAAATATGTATGTATACTGTATGAAATATATTTTAAATTTGTATGAACTAGTTTAACAATACATTAATGTATCAAAATAATTTCTCTTTATGTATGAACATTGTATGAATTACGTATGTCATATGTACTTTTATATATATAGAAGAGATGTGAATTGATGTATGATTTATTGTATTTAGTACTTTTATGAATCTGTATATTGAATAAAATTATCAAAAACAAACCAACAAACTATAATAAATACCAATCTGTTGAATTTCACCTTTCACCATGTTTAATTAATATATATACAATGTTGTCCATCACGACAAATTCCGTTTTTTCAACAACAAAATATCTTCAATCACTAAAAAAAAAAATGCAATCTGCAAACAAGAGAGAGAAACACGATATCTGGAATTTGACAAATTTTAATGTGATTTTGTTTTATTAGAGTGTTTTAAGAAATCAAATCACAATTTAATTTGGTTTCAACTAAATTGAGCTTTTTAAGGTAACTAATTAATCTGATCTTTTGAAAAAAATTAAGGTCCTAATAAGTTATTATATTTATTAAATGTAATTATTTTAAATAATGAAACATGATATTTTTCATTCAAAAACTGATCCGTAATTTTTCTTTATTTCATTTTTTTTTTTAAAAAACAAATATTTTAAATTATTTGAAATCAACCTTTTATTTATAATGTTATGCTATAACTTGATATATTAAATGTTATATATTGAAAGGCAAACTCTAATGCTATAACTTGAGAATATTACTATAAAAAATGCTATATAGCTAATTTTCACAAAGTTTATTAAGATGTGTATCTATATTGAAAGTATGAATTATTATCTATTTAACATCTTTTAGGGTTTATCTATCTATTTGTTATTTTTTTAACAAAAATTCTTGAGCAAAAATTCAAATTGTGATTATAAAAGTTAAATATCAATATGTTAGATTATTGAGATTAATCGGGTCAAATTGGGTGGGTCAAGACCCAACCCATTTTTAGCCCATTTGAGACCAAAGTAAACTTGGTTGGGTCTTTCTATTCAATCCATTTTAATATTTCCAATGTCAACCCAACTCGTCCATTTGACACCCCTAATTACAAGTTTGTACATTATTTGTTGTTCGAACAAAGAATCTATCCTAAATCTATATAACAGTAACGATCTAACGTAAAATTACTAATTGCAAGTAATTTAGATTGTAATGGCATTACCGTTGATACATGATGCATATTGTGCTCAATAAAGGTCAAGATTTAACCAATCATAATTTAAATTTCTTGAATGTAAAGTTGGCAACTCAAAGTTGAGTAGATGAATTAAAGATGGGTGATTTATTATGGGGAACTTTCACATATAGCCACTTAAAAATAATTAATTACTCTTCATAGCAATAGTTTGATAATTACAATTTGTAGCAACATGTTATATGGAGGAGAGAGGCGAGCGAGACTGGGAGAGAGAGGAGAGAGGCGAGAGAGAGGGGGAAAAGAGTGGGAGAAAAGTGAATTGTATATGTATATTGGTTAGATAATTGTATATTATACATATATTTGTATATATGGCAAGAGAGATTGGGAGAGGGAGGAGAGAGGCGAGCGAGACTGGGAGAGAGAGGAGAGAGGCGAGCGAGATCGAGAGAGGCGAGAGAGGCGAGAGAGAGAGGGCAGAGAGTGGGAGAGAGGTGAATTGTATATGTATATAATTGTATATAACTGTATATTATACATATACATTTGTATTAATGGCAAGCGAGATTGGGAGAGGGAGGAGAGAGGCGAGCGAGATTGAGAGAGGGAGGAGACAGGCGAGCGAGAGAGGGCAGAGAGTGGGAGAGAGGTGAATTGATATGTATATAGGTTAAAAAATTGTATACTATACATATGTATTTGTATATCTTGGTGAATTATACATATACAAACATGACTAATTATACAAACTCGAAGTCAACCCACGTAATTAATGTATAATATTAGTCGCGAGTGGTAATTATAGCAAACTATAGCTATGATGAATAATTAAATAGTATAAATTTGCTTAGCCGCGTAATTTTCCCATTTATTATCCATACCCCATAGGATCTTTTAACGGAGGCAAATAAATAGAAGCATGAGTGCTTTACAATCATAAATGAACACATTAAATAGAAACTCCCAATATCGTATTATGCACACCTCTTGTAAGGACAATTTTTTTTTTGAAATAAACGTTTTGATTAATTATTGGGCAAATGAAACTTCGAGTACATCATGAATCAAAGATGGAGGATCTATTATCCATTACATAGTATCTCATTCATAGAATCCGAAGTTCGAGCTAACTGATGGTCGTAATGGTTTGTTATCTTTTAACGGAAGTCATAAATAGAAGTAAAGTCGGACATGCGTATTTTACAAACATGAAGAATAACATCAAAGTAGGAGTTGTTTCCACAGTCTCTTTCCAGTGCTAGTTCAACTAAAAGATTGTTTGTCTCTATAATTATCGACGTTGTTGCAAAGTGTTGTTTTAGCCAGCTTAATACTTCTCGAACACCCAAAGCCTCGGCCATAAATGAGTCATGTTGTCTCCGTAACCAACTAGAGCAACCTCTAGTGAAACTTCCATGAGAATCCCGAACTAGCAGGCCGACTCTTATTCTCGAAGCAAAATCCCAAGAAGCTGGAAACCATTGTGTTGCAAAATCATGTAAAATCACAAATAGAACTGGAGGTCAGTGTTCTTGCCTTAGTCCAATCTTGTCAAAATCGAGCCGTCTTTTAAATAATAATAATTTTAAGTTATTTCTATCATTCCAAATTTCTCATACGATTATGATAGCTTCATGTAATTGATTAAGAGTCACGATACCAATCAACAACTTAAAGCTAATCCAATAGCAAGGTCTAGATTATCGTCATCCCAATGATGATTTAAGCCAAACGTGTTTTGCCGATTAAACAGTGTAATATTATTTTTTCTAGGACAAAAAATTCTTAAAACAAAAGAAGACTTTGCGAGTAGTGTTAAAACTTTAAGGGGTCGAAATGCAAATATTTGAAACTTAGAAGGGTGCTCTGTGACTTGCAAAATATATATACTACAGGGGATCAAAGCGGAGCGGAAAAATACCCGAAAGTTGGATTTTAATTGACCTGATAAATCTTTTAGCCTAGGGTTTCGCCGACTCTCTTTCTATCTCCGGCGTGCACCGGTTAATCGAATTGGTTCCCGGAAATACTCTGGTTAGTTCTTGGAATTGTAAGTAGTTCGATATATTAAAAGAGAGAAGATGCAAAGCGGAGATGAAGTCAGCATTGAAGAATTGGCCTCGAATCTCTCTACTTACAAAGAACAACTTCAGCAGGTAAAACCCTAATTTATTATGATTTCTTCCTCAATTTCATTGTAATTGTAATTTTGAAGATTTTTCTTCCTCAATTTCGCTTATTTTGCCATGTTCAGTTTGAAAGCCCTTTTTATCTTTTTCTTGAACTCAAACGATTACTATATTGATCATCGATCTTAGTTTCAAACGAATACTATATTGACCTTCTGGCTTAATTTCAAGAGTTTGTTCGAATTAAGCGGAACTCATAGCTTATGTACACATACACATTCTTGATTGGTGTCAGCCTTCAAGCTGCAATTAGGTTGTTCGATAAGGGTACTAGAGAAAAAACAGGGTTTTGGTGTGGGGATTTCTTTTGCTTTTATAATATTTTTTTTAAAAAAAATAAATCCTTTGCTGCTACTTTTCTGGTGTGTTGTAAACTTATTTTTTTTTGAAGATACAAATAGCTTGAGCTAGTTTCATTCAGCTTGGTGATCCGACCTATTTAGATACCACAACTCATGGCAAGCAATTCCTAAAGTCATATTAGAATTAGCTTTGTTTAAGGACAATTTTAGTTAATAGAAGGCATTAGAGATGGAGTGTCCTAGTTGATAATGTGCTATGTCTGATTTTTGGGTGTATTATAGATATTAAGTTGACTTGGTAACATTAGAAGTTAAGAGAGTACTTTGGAGTCTCTGAGTGATGCTGTCTGAGGGTGGGATCAGAAGTAAAGTCTGTGGTCCCTGTGGGTTTTACTAGAAGGGTTTATCAACTGGTAGCAATGAAAACTACCAAATATTGTGGAAAGGAGATGTGGTTATGTAATTCCTTGTTGCACACTCTTTCACTTCAAGTATGTCTCATTTCTAAGATGCTGCAGCTTCTGCACTTCAAATTTACAAAATTTCCTTTATGTTTTACCAGGTGCGACAACTGTTACATGATGAACCAGACAACTCTGAATATATTGACATGGAGAAAGAGCTTGCTGAGGTGAATTTTGTACTTGTTTGTGGTTCTCCTCTTTTTTTTCTAATGGTTTTCTTTTTGAGAAAATTTCTTTCAAAACGTTTTCTTTATGGTATCTCCCATTTGCTTATCACCACTATCCCGTTATCTCTCTGAGAAATCCATTAGCACCAAAGGTTACGTCTTCTTTGTAGATAAACATTATCTCTCTTTTCTGAATTAATTACAAGTATCACTTTCTTCTCTCTTTTTCTCACACGAACATTATATTGCCGATAAACAAGCAGTGTGAAGGAACTATTCGTGACTGAAGAAACATAAGTTTATCATTTGGTTTTAAAGGTGAGGATTTTATTTCATAGAGTAATATTACACCACTGGTAGTGAGGTGTGTGGCGATTGTAAAATTTTGGAGCTAGCAACTTTCTCAAGGTGTCCATCACTTCCCTGTCTTGATTCTATTGCAGGTCTGCGATATGTGATGGTGGCCAGCATACCTCTATCCCATGATTTCAGATGTCACTCTTTGAATCTAAGTTTGGAATTAAAATATTAATTTGTTTATTTTCTCTTGTAAAGCAAATGGTAGTAAACCAGGACGACTTTCTGAATTGCAGGTGATTGCCTTAACAGAGGAGCTCCTTGTAACTGCAAAACAAAGTGAAGATGGGATGGGTACGGGGACCAGTGCTGATGCATCTCACGGTTTCCACCATTTTGAGAATTCTGATATGGTATATCATAAAAATTACATTGTTAGAGTATATTATCCTTTGGTGGATATTCCTCTCCCTATAATTCTTGAAAAGCATTAATTTTTAATTGAAAAAGATGGAATTATCTTGTGCTGTTAATGACTGTATATCTAAAGCGGTTTCTGGCTAATTTCTACCAAAGAAAGGTTCCCTTTCTTGATGTTAGTTTGTAAAAATTGTTGTAATTCCCAACCCAGGTGAGGAGCCTCCATGGATGTAATTTGCAAGGCTTATCATTTTTTTTTTTTACTTTTGGGATCAATTGTATGAATCCTCAATATCAGAGATACTCTGTTTGGTCAACATAGAATATTGTGTTTCTTTCCTTTTGATGGATTATAGATATAGTACATAGTAAGCATGATTAAATTGGTATCTCATTCTTCTGTCATATGATGTATCACTGATTTAATCCTTTTTTGGCTAATGGCCATAAATGTCTTGTTGATAGGCTTCTTCCATCTCTATTTTCATTTACTTATGCCCTGTGCTCCCATACAGGTGTCGCAAAGAGGGGTGTGTCTGTGTGGTCCTTTTTGTTTTGTTTGGTGCCTAACTTTCTCTGTCCGCAGGAATCAGGATCAATATTGGACCATGCTGATAAGTTTCCTGTGGGCACTAAAGTACAAGCTGTTTATAGTGAAGACGGAGAGTGGTGAGTAGGAACTCCTGGGGTGAATTCCTCTTTTTTTTCCTTTTTCAACTTTTGAAGATCTTTTACTATTTTCAATTGTTCTTTACCTTTTCTCTCTCTTTCTTATTGTTGATTAGTTGATTTTCCAGGTATGATGCTACTATTCACGCGCACACTCCAAATGGCTATTATGTCTGTTATGATGAATGGGGTAACAAGGAAGAGGTATTGCCTTCTTCTTTATGCTTTTATGGGAATCATCTTGATTTGCTTCGGAGCCTGTTTCAGTTTTGAGCGTTTTTTTTTCTTCTTCTTTTAAGTACTATGTCTGTTGTTTTTGGTCCAAATAATCCTGTGATCTTGTTACTTCTGCTAACTAGGCTAGACCATTTCTCTTTTCCAGCTTCTATGTTGCCAGGATATCTTTAGTTCTCGATTGAAAATAAGAAATGATTGTTTCCCTTGTTTTTGATCTGTTCTGGGCCTCTGGATTATGTCGTTATGAAATTTTGGCCTTGTTTTTGCTATGATACACAATGTCTCAAATATTCAGGTTTATTGTATTTTTTGTTTGTTTTGAGATATCTCTTTCCAGCTTATATGTTGCCAGGCTATCTTTAGTTCTCAATTGAAATTAAGAAATGATTGTTTCCTTGTTTTTTTATCTGTTCTGGGCCTCTGGATTATGGCGTTATGAAATTTTGGCCTTGTTTTTGCTATGGTACACAATGTCTCAAATATTCAGGTTTATTATATTTTTTGTTTGTTTTGAGATTTTGGAGTATAGATCGTTTGAGTCTATTTTCAGGGGTATTGAGGAAATTTTCTGAAAGAAAAGAATCAAATAGTTTTTGTGGTGGAATGAAATCTCTGATATCGCCCTAATAGATTCTTCATTCTTTTCCAATGGGATGTTATTATGTTGTTCTGATGGGTGCACTAATCCCTTTAATCTTGTAATCCCCCACTCCAACCAAAAGTCATTAAAAAATAGCATTCTCTTTCGGGCCTTTCATATGGATGTTGAAAGTACAGTGAGATGTGTATCAATATGCCAATGTCATACTGTCACACCCAGACAGATAAATAGAATGGCTGGTAGGTTATGTGTCGGAGTTAATGTGCGATTAATGTAATGTCAACAACTTGTAATTTCAGGTGGATCATGCTAATATAAGACCACTTGAAGAGGCATCTGTCAACCCTTTAGTTGAAGCAGAAAAGATAGCTGAGGCCACTAAACAAGCTCTCAAACGAAAGATAGCTCAAGCTGCATCTAGTGATATCCAATCTCGAAGTTTGCCAGCAAAGCTTCTCATTGATCCTAATGATCCAGAAGATGTGGTATGTTAAATGTCAATTTTAGAGTTTAGGGTTGGGAAAATGATATTTGAGAACAAACTTGGTATTCCTCATCAATTTACTTGATATGTTGATAGGACAGGCTATATAGTTGGGGTCTAATCTGCTTAAAGTAATACTTATTTTCTTGAAAGAGATCAGCTCTGCACCATTTGCAGACTGGTCTAGGACTATAACATTAAAGGAGTTGCAAGTAATCCAAGATTACTGATTATTGATAAGTATAAAAGTTAAAGGCTTCATTAAATAATTAGAGCATGGGCTAGTTGATTTTTTACATGGTTACTCATCCACCTTTACTTGCTTTCACCTCTTGCATTCTCTGGTTTCTTGATTCAGAAATTGTCTGTTTTTGTTTTCATCCTTGCTCATGACCTCATCTTTATTTCATAGAAAGCTGCCAAAAAGAAAAAGATTCATGCTTTCAAGTCTAAGGTGCGGATAGAGCAACTTGAGGTTGCTCAAAACAAGAGGCAAAACGCCTGGCAACAGTTTCAGTCAACTAAAGGCCAGACTAAGAAGGTATGCTGGCTGGTTATTCTCAGATTTGCTAACATGATGTATGAATCGCGATATTAAGAGTGTGCGCTTACTATTCAATAGGATAATCTTTCTTTTGAATAAGTGCCAAGTAGTCAAGTACCATGCAATATGATAGATAATGGCTCATTGTCAATTAATCTGCTGGCAACATAACATCAATGGGTATGATCAGTTGAGATCGTCTTCTGTAGTAATATATCCTTTTGACTGCCAATAGCAAAACAAACTGTTGAAATAAACTGAGGCTCCTAGAGTCATTGAACTGAACTGTTTTACGCAGTGCTTACCTCTAAAAATTGCTCTCACTGCCAACTCTTGAAATTCAAATAAATTACGGATCTAACAAAATAAAAGGTTGAGCAGTGATTGTAACTTAAGACAAGAAGCTGGGTTAAAGGTGAGTGTTCGTAAGGGATGGGGTGATGATGTTATTGTTTATATGGCATGCATCTTCTTGTTTATCGTTGATTCTTTTGGGGAATAAAGAAATATGATTGTGCCTTTTATGATAATAATGGATACTCAGTTACCACAGAGTTCTTATACCGTCTAGCCCTGTCTATATTATATTTCTCACTTCTATGTTGTCAGAAAATTTATATTTTGTTACTTCTATCAAATGCTGTTCATGTATATAAATAACAACTCCATAATTTTACTTTTGCTTTGTAAAAGCTGTGTATATTTGCAAAAGATTTCACATGGCTATTGGGGTTTCTTTATCCCATAGTTGTCGTAATTATTCATAGTTTTGTTTGTGGTCTCAAAGTAGTAGACAGATTTGTGTGGCACTACCCTTGTATCATCCTTTTTAGAGTCTTTTAAGCTGGTGTTTCTTATGCATAGTATTTATTTTTCAGGTGGGCTTTTTCTCTGGTCGAAAGCGTGAGAGCATCTTCAAGTCTCCGGAAGATCCTCATGGTAAGGTTGGTGTAACTGGAAGTGGCAAAGGGTTGACAGATTTTCAAAAGAGGGAAAAACATTTGCATCTAAAAGGCGCAAATTCTGAGGCTTCTGATGAGTAAGATGTTGTCTCCATACCATTAGTCCGTTCATCTTCTGGCTGCCTTATGTTTAGTATGTTCCCTACCTATATGTAATCTGATGTTCTCCCTAGTGCAGAGTTCTTGTTGACTCCGCCAGGGTTTACTTTTCACTTTCGTTTTATTTTTCCGTCTTTTTTCGTGTATCAACAAAGTGATTTTAGTTCCTAGTTATTATTAATCTACTATAATTATGTCACATTCACTGACAAATCTTGAATAAGCTTATGGTTAATACATAAAAATCCACATAGACCAACTTTCATACTTATGAAGTTATGGGGTGTTGCTGTTATGCCCTTGAACTATACTGTTTCTTATTTAATAAAAAAACTTGGGAAGCCAAGTGCCATGTCGAGTGCTCCACTCTCTGTGGTGTAAGTTAAAAAATTAGGTCATAAAGCAATCTTGTGGCACTTCTGCATTCATTTCTAAAATAATATTACTAATTATTTTCTGCATCTCCTACATCTTTTGCAAAAATAATACTAAAACCTAATGAAATTCATAATGTTAAGATAAATTTATTAACAAATAATAGACTCAATTGCTGATTACAACTTACATTTGTCAATAAGTTGAAAGGACATAGAGGTTATCTTTCAAGTGTAAGCTGAAATTTTCCCTTCCAATTGATGTCATATGCAAGTATATCATAATCATAACAATACACTTACATGGGGAAAAGTGTTCTAGGAAATTATTTCATAAAAATGTACTTCCATCAACATTATAGGCTAGGCTTATCCTACTCCATCTAGGAAAGAGAATAATTGTAAAAAAAAAAAATTGTATTGCTAGAAGCTATGATACATATGATGACCAAAAGGATGGAAGCTATGATACACTTTTAGTTAACATACTAATGAGCATTTGAAGAAGTGGTTTATTTAAGGGAATATAAGAGGGGCCAAGCTCCAACATGAAAAACATGTCTAAGACATGTTTGTTTTGAGAAGACTTTATGATTGAGGTAAAAACAGTAAAATTGAGGTCATCATGTTTATATATAGCTAGCTTACTAGATTTTCCATTGAAATATCTATATATGTCTCCCTTTTTCCCCTTCCCACCTAAAAAAGCCCCACCTTTGTCCTTCTCATTTACATCTCTTTTTGACTTTTTCTATATGTGCTTTCATTATGTTCCATGAATGTTCATCACATAGGAGTTGTTATTTTTGCTTTAGAGGAGCCAAAACAACTACATTATGCCCCCCCAGAAAAAAAAGGTATATAAGCTATTCACATGAAGCTTCTAGTGTAGTGCTATATTATTCAAAAGTTGTCTTAGATCACTAATTTGAATTGTTAGTGCATGTAACATTCTTATCTTTTTATATACACAATTCCTTCAAATAAGTGAAAGGAAAGGAAAGGAACCAAACTAATTATTTTTTGAATATAGAGGTCAATTTATTCTTTTTTGATTGATAATGATGTAGTAAAGAAATTTAGATACATTGAATGTTGTAAATGGAATGCTACCTAAATTTTATAAAGCCAGAGGTTTGGGAAGACAGACTAAAAATAATCTTTGAAAAGTAGACCTTTTTTTTAGCAAAAAGTGTGTTATTATAAAACTATTAAATGGTTCCTTTTTAAGAGTAAGTTTTATGCATATTTAATAAAATTATATTTATATGATCAAGTTTCTAACAAGTAAATTTCTAGGACAAACATTACAAATTAAAATATTAAAGTGCTTGACATATTAGGGGGCATAAATTTTAGAAAGTGATGTCATTATTCTTTATGACTCAGGTAATCACTATCATATGTTCTTTCTATTCTATTTAATTTGAGGTTGGTGAAATAAAAGAGAGTTGAGACAGAAAAATATTCAATGTTTTCAACTTATTCTCAACAAAAGAGAATATTATTTGTCGAATCAATGGTTATTTTTAGTTGACATAGGTCAACAGTTATACTGGATGGATCAGTGAAGAATGAAGATTATATCGCATTAAAGAAAGTGAGATATCAATGTCTTGATCTAAATATTTATTTATTTTCTTTTTTTTTAATGATATTTATCATTAACGATATAACCTGGTCGATAAAATTTGTTATTATCATGTTAAGTCACATGTTAAAGTTCTATACTGATAAAAAAAAAAAAGTACATATTATAACTTAAAAAAGGTTTAATATAACCAACCAATAACATAATACCTCCATAATTAGTGGAACATTTATAGACATTTTACATAGATATATATATATTCCAAGATCACCTAAGTAGTAGAGTTAATTATTATGTATCCCCATAATTGCCATAGGCACCTTAGAGCTAGAATTTTAGAGATAATAATTATTCCCCTAGCTAGAAGTACATAATAATTAATATTCCACTAATTAAATTAAACTATACCATATTCTCCAACAACTTTGGAATTTGATTCTTGATTTGTTGTTGTTGATGATGAAGATCCATTTTTGGAATACCATTTAGCCCAAAATAGATAATTGAAGAAATTGAGTAAACTCAATATTGCCAACAACCAATAGAATAGATCAAGCCTGTCTTTGTTGAGATTGTTGTCACTTAGCCAGCCACCACCATGATGAGATGAAGTGATTTTGTTCACTAAAGAAACAAGAAGTGAGCTTAAATAAAATCCAAATGAGTATGAACAATATGTTATGGCTGTTAAAAATGATTGCATTGACCCTTTTAAAGATTGTTTGTAGAAGAACTCAATGAGTCCAACTGCAGTGAACATTTCTGATATTCCAAATATCAAAAACTGTGGTGTGATCCAAAATATTGATAGGATTTCATTCGATTCCATCGCGGAAATTCTACGTTTGTTTTCCATTAAGGCTGCTGATACCATGGAGAAAGTCGCCAAGAATAAGCCAACACCTATACGTTGTAGAGGTGTGATACCTGTTGAGACATAATATAATATCAATAGTAATTAGTCATAGAGTATTCAATAGTTTAAACATTTTAATGAGACAGTCACAGACTTCATCAACGTACCTGATTCATGACCGGTGAATTTCTAGCAAACGGGACAAAGAATGTGTCATAGAGAGGGACTATGAAGATCAACATTATGTAAGGGATTGATTGAAGGGAAGCTGGAGGGATATGGAAGTTTTTAGTTAGTTTAGTGTTCATGGTACTTCCTTGTTGGACTGAAAATGTTTGAAGTTGTGCTAAAATGGTATTGAAAATGATAGTGCAAGCAAATATGGGGAGGACTGAAATTAAGATCTTGACTTGCTCTACTTGTGTTACTGTGCAAAGTCTCCATCTACTAATCTCTTTTGTGGTGTTTCCATCTTGCATTTTTGTGCAAGCCTTGTCCAAAAACCTGGAGAAAAAAATTGTTTCGCGTAAATATCTTTTAGATGATCTGATAATATAATTTTTTATATTTGTGTATTATGATAAATTAGTAGAACATTATGATGATAATATTACTAATTCAGTGTAATCTCATAGAAGGGGTTTGAGAAGGATAATGTACGCAGATCTTTCTCCTGTCTTACAAAGGTTGAAAGTTTGTTTCCAACGTATCCTCATATCTTTACATTATCAAACAAGAAAGGATAATGTACGCGTATCTAACTCCTATCTTAAAAAGGTAGAAAGTTTGTTTCCAATAAATCCTCGTATCTTTACATTATCAAACAAGAAGGATAGTGTTCGCAGATTTTACTTTAAGGTAGATACATTGTTTCCAACGGATCCTCGTATTTATACATTATCAAACAGAAAATAGAGTATATTACCTGCTAGGCTGCTAAAATATATTATTACACAATAATAATTTTAAAATATATATACTTGCAATATCAATATATATAAAAATATATACCTGAATCTATTGGTGTGGAGAAGATTAATGGTGGGATTGGCATTAGGAGGAGCCTTTGTGGGGTGGGCCTTATGAAGCATATGTGCATCTGATGGAGATACAAGTTTTCTATTTAAAAATGCTGCCACCATTACCTGCCATTAAACCACAAAAAAAAAAAAATATAACAATAGTTAACACCACTTATTCAATAGTCCCCTAACTATTTTTTATTTTAAGTTTTATATACTGACAAATTAAAATTCAATTTTCGATGGAGAATTGTTCGAATATCAAGTATTTTTACTATGTTCGAGTCATTAAACATAAAAAAAATGATGAGTCTCTTTCCTAGAATATGCATGAATCAGAAGACGACAAGTTACATAGGTTATGTTGATTTAATTAAGTTGTTTTTATTTAATATATGAAAGGATTAGTTTAATGTTGTTAGTGAAAGATAACAAAATTGCATACGTAATCAAATAATATTAAAGATTCACAAAAATAAAATTTTAAAAAATTGTAGCATTAGCAAAGAGAGAAAATGGCAGCCAACCCAATTTCTAAATCGTCATTATTAGACATCCTTGTAATAATGTAATATTAAAAGGAGAAACAAAAGTCAAACATAAAAGAATGAATATAAAAATACAAAAAAAAAAAAAAAAAAAAAAAAAAAAAAACTTGTTGTTTCTTATCCTAAAAGACCTTAAAAAGTTTTTTCAATGCTCCATTCGTACCCCTGGGACCATCGAACTATTATCCTTGTCCCACCGGCCAATTAAATTCGAGATAAAATAATTTTATATTTTATCGTAATAAAATTACTTATTTTTATCTCACTAATCAATCAATCTTAGCTTCTATAAAAGAACAGAAGAACTTTTGACACTATCGCGTCATCAACAGATATTGTTTTGTTCAGACTCTTCAAAATATCAACGTGTGTCAGATATTTGGAGGGTATGAGCCGAAAAAATTGGTGTTTACATCTTGTAAAGAGGATAATTAGTTACCTATAGCGTAAAAGTGACATGATATATAGTATATATAAATATTATTTACACTGACGATATGTTAAATATTTGTACCTGTGCAATAGGAGTGAAAATGCTTCCTTGAGGAGGTTTATTTCTGTAAAAAAGAGTACCACAAACTAAGCAAATTAATCCCAAAGTCATAGCAGCAGCTGAGACACCAAATCCAACATCCATTCCAGAATGTGTTTGCACATAAACAAGTATTGTTAGTGCAATTAATTCACCCATTGAAAATGCAAAATAAGCAGCATTGAAATATCTTGAAAGTTGTTTTGATTGCTTTGGATTTTCTTGATCAAATTGGTCACCACCATGAGCTATCATATTTGGTTTTACACATCCACTCCCTAATGCCACCAAATATAATGCCACAAAGAATATTAAGGCTTTGAAGCCTTTTGCTTCCACACATTTGTCTCCATCTGTTAGCATGTTGCATTTTGGTGGCTTTAGTTGTGGTAGATGAGCTTGTACTGACAGTAATATGAAACCCTACACAAATTTTAAAAAATTATGTTACACGCACAGAGACGGATTCAGAATTTAAACTACTATCTATTAGGTTCAACTTATAAGGTTCAAAGACCTACTATTTCTTTAAAGTAATGAATTCAGATTAATCCGATACATGCATGCATCACCCGTCACCAATTACAGGTTAAGTTGACTTACAACAATAACACATGATTTTTTAAATTAAGTGTTACATGGTAATCTAGAAAATAATATGTTAGACGGATATAAGTTTTGTGTATGTAATTTAAACTCAAAAATAAATCATTTTTTTATAGAGAAAACGAATTGATATTTTTTTTTCTCATTTTAATTTCTTATGAAGTGGAGAACAAATATATATATGTCCAACCTAACCTTATTATTAAATAAAATTTTTTAGAGTACCCCTATTTTGACTTCCTTTTTAGCTAGAACATGATAATAAGCATTGGTTATGAACAGCTAGCAAAAAGTAAGTAATAAATATTAAATGTTCTATGTTTTATTTCATACAGAACACATTCAATTAAGCATAGTATAAATACGTCTTTTTCATTATTTGTCAAAGGACCACCTAGCTATTTTTTTTTGTGATACGAAATTTTAAACCAACTTGACATGGTATTTTAGATAAGAAGGTAGAAAGAGACGAAAAAGAAGAATAATAACGTGTTTAAGTTATATACATCGTTCATATAACAAATATTACACATCAAGTTATTATGTTTTTGTAACGTAAACAGATAATCTGTCGAAAGTAAATAAATTGAAAAAAAAAGTTTAGGTACGTACCGAAAGTTCAATAAATCCAAAAATGAGTATGGTCCAGAAGGAAGCAAGATAAGAGTCGGATAGATAGCCTCCAAGCAATGAAAGGATAAAAATAGTTCCTATAAAGTTTGTCACAATATTTGCTGATTCTGACAATGAAAAGTGCATTTCATTTATCACATAGGTTATAAGGTTATTTCCAACTGCTGCTATTCCCATTATCTCAAATCCTTGTAATCCTGCATTTTCATTTCACACACAAAAAAAAATGTTAATTTTTTTTGCTTACTTTACGTCAAAAGTTATGAATACAGATAAACCTGTAATCAGACAGTTATTAATGCACATAACTTAAAACACATGGTATGTCACATCCGTGTCAGATTTTTCGTAAAATTTACTATTTTTGATAAATCTGACACTTTGACATTTTTGAAGAGTTCGATCGACACAAAAGGATAATGAGTAGTAAGTTATACCAAGAACAAAGGCAACAGCTTTCATTCCACCATGTTTGATAGGATTTGAAGGTCTTCCTCTCCAATCAACACTTGTAGTAGTAGTGATGATGACTTCTTCACATGAGTTATTATTATTGTTGTTGTTGTCTCCTCTAGCCTCCATCATCTCCATATATATATATTTAATTAATTACTATATATATGATCCAAGTTTTTTCTATGAATATGTGTTGTTTTATATATATGAGTAGAAGAAAAGAGAGTTTTGTGGGGGAAATTAAAGTAGTTTCATGCTCTCTATTAATGTGCTGAAAATGAGGCAAGTGGCCTCTTCTATTTATATTAAAAAAAAATATCAAACCTTATTGCACTTGCTTGGATGTTGAGATTTTAGACAAAGACACTATAAGAAAATTGTGAAGAAAACTGTAAATTATATGGGGATTTTTTAGGGTATTACTATAAAAAATAGCAGGAAACTTATTTTCCTGTAAATTTTCATACTAATTTCCATGAAAATTCCCATGTAATTCACAATTTTTTTATAGTGATAGACCCCACTCTCGAGTTACTATTTATTATCACTTATTCCACACACTATACACACAAACTCCCCTCTTTACTTGTCCCATCAAAAAAGGGAAAAATATCCCCAATTTTATCGGTTAGATTCTCTGATTATTTATAAATCTTTCATCTACCTCAATCTTTTAAAAGAAAATTAAAAAAAAAATCATCGCGTGAATCTCACCTTCACCTTCACCTTCCACTTTTAATTAAAAAATAATGACATGGATAAAAAAAAAATCAAACAGAAATGACATATATGAGCTAAATTTTAACGAATAGCATATATGAATCTTTTCTTAAAATTCGATGGCATAGTTACGCTTTTTATTTACTTTTATTCGTATAGTTGAAAAGGTTAAGAATAATTAAACATTTTATAACTATATTATCTTTGTTTATAAGTATAATTTGTTTCCCACTATTTAAATGACTTATTGTATAATACTAAACTAATAATTAGAACTGATATAGTATATTTATACCTACTATTTTAACACTGGTACTATTCGTATATTTTTGTGTTATTTACTGATTTTATATAGCTACCAACCCATGTTTGCTATAAAACATTCTGAGTTTACTGTAAAAGTATTTTTCATTAGTTGATCATTCAAAAAATAATTACAAATATGTATTGGTAATAAATAAAATTAATTAATCATGTACAGAATAAAATTATCAAGCAACCCTTTTTTATAGATAAAGGTTACTTATATTAAATGATTCGTCAATTAAGCTGTCATCACGTAAATTAGTCAAATTTAAAAATTATATATAATTGTCTTTTATATGATTTTGTAGTTTTAATATATTTTTTTAGTATCAAATCTATTTGTGCATATAAAATAATATAATTAAGCTCCTTTTATATTTCCTCTTATGGTCTTACCTACTACTTTCCTTTTTTGTTCACAAGAATTGAAATATGTAATTACATAATTTCTCGTTCTTTGTTTTTTCTACTTTAATATTAACATATTCGTGAAATTTCACTAAGTAAAATCTAAAAATAAAAAAGTGTACGTAGATATTATTATTGTCTCATAAAGTTAAAGGGGTTATTTCCGATTCTTTATTCTACTTGAAATTAAAAAAAATGGAAAAAAAATGATATTGGTACAATTTGTTTTATTATCATAGTCCATAGATCAGAAAAAATACTTTGTTTAGCTTCTGAAAAACAAAAATAGCTTCTATTGCACATTTGAAGCACTTTTTTTTTCCTAAAAAATACTTATTTTCTCCCAAAAATTTCATCAAATATCAACCTTTATAAAAATAAACAATTTTATAAAGAAAAAAATCAGCACACTTTTGACTTTCCAAAAGTTTGACCAAATGAGCTAGAAGTATCACATTATCCTTAATAATAAAAATTTCATACTTGATAAAATCACCTAAAAATATTCTAATTTAATTGAACCTCAACGTAACTGATATCGATATTGAGTGATTAGAAATTAAAAAAAAAGGCATGCATGCTAGTGCTTATCCTAAAACAATTTCAATCACCAGCAACCCACCTCTAAATATTCAAAGATGTACATAAACAAATGTATAATAGCTTTTAATGGAAAATAAATTCCTCTTAATAATAATAATAATAATAATAATAATAATAATAATAATAATAATAATAATAATAATAATGTATTGGCAAATGGCAAAGGTCAACCTATTCATTTCACTTTGATAAAGTATTCTTTATGGAAATTCTTCACATGTCAAACAACAAATAAAATAAAAAGTGTCAAAGGTGCGTTCAACTTTTCATCTACTTTCTGCACCAAAAATATGGGCTTTTTTTTTGGCCATTAATTTCTCAGACTTGCGCAGTAAGAGACTTATCCAATAAAAAATCTCTCCATTATATTCTCCAGTTTTATATAAGTTATATACTTTTTGATTTTTTTTTGTTCTCTCGTAATTTGTGAGCTATCACATAGAAATAAAAATTTTATTCTGTGCATATTCAATAAACTATAGCATAGAAAATAAAGATTATTTATATTAGCTTTGTTCTTGAAATAACATGCATGACTATTATGAAAAGTCGTATAGTAATAGATATACAAGTCTTAAATTGAATAGATATATCTGTTAATGAAAAAACATGACTATTATGGAAAATTATTTTTGAAAAAATCTGCAAATACATTCAAGTGTTTTATTGTATTTGGAAGGAAATGCTTGTATTTTCTTCCATATATATATATATATATATATATATATATATATATATATATATATATATATATATATATACGAGCAATATTATTACTTTAAAAGGTGACTTTTCACGCCTAAAAGCCGATTTCTTCTTCAATTATGTTATTTTTGGGGACCGACTAAAAATATAGATATTAAAAAAGTAATTTTTTACGCCAGAAAACCGATTTGTTTTTCAATTATGTCATTTTTTTGAATCGACTAATAATATAGACATTAAAAAAGTGTTTTTTCACACCTAAAAGTCGATTTCTTCTTCAATTAAGTCATTTTTGGGAATCAACTAAAAACATAGACATTAAAAAAATAATTTTTCAATTGAAAGCTGATTTTTTAATTATATTATTTTTTGGGACCGACTAAAAATATAGTGAGAGAGTAAACATGTGACTTTGTATTATTCCGAAGGCATACAACGTGCCCCGGCCCTGCGCACTTCTCTCTAATTATTATTATTATACTTTTATATATATAAAAAAAATATAATATTTAAAATAAATATTTTGTGATAATTTATTATTGGTGTGAATATTCAGTTTATTTTCCCATTATCTTTTTTGGTTGACTCGTGCATGTTACATGTTATATTTAGAATTTCAAATTGGAAGTTAAATATACCGTCTGGATATTCAAAATCAGAAATTTATTAAAAAGGTGATTTTATTCAATAGTCCTTTTAAAGTAAGTGAACTAAACCATCACACTTCTAAAAGGGCTGTTAAAAATTGATATCTTTTTTGAAGTTCATATCAAAATTATTAAGAATGGAAGTTTTATATCTAAATTATCATTTTTTAATTTGAGAAATATCTCTCTCTTTTATATCATTCTCATTATGGTGTATATAATACACTCTTTCTCTTTTACTTTAAAAATTATCATATCACATCCGACAAAATAAAAATTAAATAAATTATTAATATATAGTAGTATTAATTTTTTACTTATTTATGTTATATTCGGTACACTAGTAGAAATCTTTTTTTAAAAGAAATGTATGTACATACATATCTAACACAAAATGAGAAAAATGTAAAAAAAAAAAAAAAAAAAAAAAGAGGCAGAGCGTTAATAGGATGGAGCAGAAATTTTATTTTTCAAAAAATAAATAATATTGATTTTTTTTTTTGGAGGTAGGAATGAGTGGGTGGTTTTATGGAAGGGGTTACGTGGAGGAGGTGGTAGAGTGAGGTAAGAAAATTAATTTAAATTTTATTATTTTAAAAAATTATTTTCTTAATAGATAGTAGTACTTTAATATTTAATTTTTAATTAATATTAATAATTTATTATTTAATTTTTGTCAATGTGAAATATTTTATCCATATAGAATGTCATGTGTCAAGATTTTTCAAATAAAAGATAGAGAGTATTATACACATTGAGGTGTGTTTTTTAAACTAAAAGTGATAGTTTATGTATGAAAATTACACTCTCAATAGTTTAAGTATGAAATTATTAAAAAAATAATTTAAATGTGTTTTTTAATACTTGTCTTATAAAAATAAAACTTATTATTTTATTACGCAATTAAATTTTACATATAATTGAATCACGTACATCGTCAATGCTCATTTTGGCATCGCATCACATTGCACGTGAGGAATTTATATTTAGTAAGTATTATATCATTTTTATATGAAAAATATTATAGATGATTGTCACTTAAACTCTGAAAAATAGTACTGTTCTACATATATTTCATTACTTTGTACTACTATGTTATAAAAAGTAAAATTAAATTAAGCTTCATTTTCAATTTTATAACACGTACGTCTCTCCTTTTTTTTTAATGTAGAATTGAAAAGAAAAATGACATGTATTTTTAATTATTTTTTTTGGGGAATAAATAAAGGGATTATATAAACAACCTCCCTATCAATAATTTAGTTTCCGATTCCAATTGGTAATCATATATCCAAACAATTTTGGCTGGTGAATCTTATAGTACTAAAGTTTTGATGAAATATATGCTTAATGATTTCGTGTTCTAATTTAGTGCTAGGTTTAAGATTTAATTTTGTAATCCTATAAAAATAAGATTGATTATATATATATAAAATATTTTTTATCGAATAAAGCATGTATTTAGAAAATATTTTTTCTTATTTTTTCATATTTAATTTGTCAAAAATTTGAAAATAAGTTCATTAAAAATGAAAAAACTGACTTTCTTAATAAAAGCAAAAAAAACAAGTTTCACCGACAGCATTTTATAATATTGATTAGCCTTTAATATATGTCATCTTTACCTCAATCTCGCAACCTCGATTCCACTATCGTACCAAACACACCCAAAAGATCCTTTTCTTTTCAAGAAAATAAAAATTTAAGACATTTTGGTTATGAACTATCATTTTCATGGGTGGGTACTAGAAAACTTTAGTACTAGGAATTTAGGAGAGTGATTTTGACTCTACGCATTATATAATTAAAATTGTAAGAAAAAGATCAATTTTGATTCATCTTATTTTGTTTTAATTTTATGTAGGTGATTCCATATTATAAATTTATAATTATCACAAATTTAATTAGTGCATTTGTCGACGTAGAGTGTTCTTATCCAAGTTTTCTTTATTGACTATAGATTTTATTTTATTTTTTTGAAAAGAAGTATCTAGACACCCAATTAACTTTATATTATATAAAATAAATAGTACTATTTACTGTACAAATAGGATTGTGCACATAGCTTCATCAATTCAGAATAATAATGCATATAATTTTAGTCAATATCATTCTCAATTGGTTTATTCTTTTTAGTCTTCTTTCTTTTAAAAAAAAGGGTGTCCAGATCTTATGGATCTTGTTTGGTACAATGTTTTTACTTTTTATAAGAATCTAATATCTATAAAAAATCTCCGTAATAACGTCATTTGTTTAAATATATTTTATTATTAATATTGTCGTAAAAAACATATAAATAAATTTTTGTGATTCCAGAAAAAATCACTTGATTATTATAATGAAATAATGAAATGTTAATATAAAAAATGATTGTTATATACCGAGAAGTGTCTTGACTACGATTTTTTATATATAAAAAGAATGCAAAGTCTATAGCTAAGATTTGGATTGCTATGCACATGACATGTCTAGAAAATATTCTAAATTTTCTTATATATGTATGATATGAATAAAAAACTTTGAATTTTCTAAAACCAAAAAATTAATTAAGTTAAAAGGTGATAAGTAAAACCTAATCTCCCATGATGAGATTAATTGATCTTAATTTGAGAGCAAAATTTATAGTGCTAGCTAGTCAGTTGCTTCTTATTGTTGATCAGCTGGGGTATATTTGTTAAAACTAGCCTATGGGCCATATAAACAAATCTTTACCTTACTATTGCGGTGTTCGAGTTATCTTTCACGCATCTCAATTAATTTAACGAGATATCGGTCACCTCTCACCAGCAATAAATCTTTACACTATTAATGTGTATAATTAACTTGAATTCTAGAATGATTTGTTTTTGAAGTTCACAGCCATTACTATTTTGTTTTTTTTATGAACTGGTGGGATCTTCAACATGATATTCTTAGTACAAAGTATTAGTGATGTTGCATCGAATACACAAGGTGAGGTTGAAGTGAAAGCTTAGGTTTTGAGTACATTTTGTTGTCCCTTTGAAGTTAAGGTTAAAAAGGAAAAGGAAAGTCAAATATATGATACTATGTCCGTCGATTTTTATTTATCTGATATACTAAAATTAACGTTAACGTTCATGATAATTTTTTAGTTTAAAATTTTATGAGATGATTGACCATTTTATACATATTTTATCCTATTATATATACTACTTCTTATGTTTTCACACAACATTTTTGATACAACAAGATTAAGGACATTTTTTATACTTTTAACATATTTTTAATTTAAGACCATAAAATTGAAAAGTATTTTTTACTTTCTTAAATGTTGTGCCTAATCAAAATCAGAAAGACAAATTGAAACAAACGGAATAATTGTTTTGATCATTTCTCAATGAGTGAGATGACTTGTATAAAAATTATAAGTAATGATATAATAAAATCACTATTTTATTTATTACTTCTTAAGAAACATGTCAAATATGAACAAGTAAACATAAACAGAACCTGGAGTACTATATAATAAGTGATTTTTATGCACTTTGGGGTTGTCATTTCTTCCACTCTAAGAAATTCATCTTCAAATCCACCACATTATTTGCCACTTCTTTGGATAGTTGGATTGGCCTTTGCTTTTTTTTGGTTACAATTTCAATCTATAATGCCCTGTAGTAGTAAAAATTCAGAATGATAATTTTGACTTTTTAACATTTCAATTCCTTCCTTTTTCTTCTTCCAAATTAATACAAGTCTTGACTTAAAGAAAAGGTTAATAATAAAAATTCTTTCACAATAATATCTCCTTTAAAATATTTACCATAACGAGGTATAATTTTTACAAACTTATAATGTATGATAATCGTTAAAGAGCGCGCTAGATATTGTTTTATAGTCCATTACAAACGTTATTTTAGTTATATAATTATTTTCATATATAATCCATAAAACAAAAATACAAAGAGAATTTTAATTTTTTGAAATAATGAAAAAAAAATATAGTATTATTTTTTCTATTCAAGCGCGAATTGCTCGACCGATCATTTAGCACTAGCACTACAGTAAAAGTAACTTTTAGCAGCAATAAATAGACATATTAATAAAGAGTGTTAAAATTTTTAACGGCATTAATTAAATGTTATTAGATCCAATGTCGCTAAAGTCCTTAGAAACATATACAAAGAGTGCTAATTGTCATTAATAATACATATTTAGCTACAATTGTTAATTACTCGCCGCTAAAACTCATTTTTGATGTAGCGTAGGAGTTTTAGTTGTTTATAAGGGTATGTTGTTTCATGAAATTATTAACATTTTTTTTTTTTTATGATATGACATTAGATTATGCAAAAATAAAACAAATCCCAGAAATGACGAGATTATAAATTTATTCAGTAAATTTAAATGCAAAAACAAAATAAGAAATGACGAAAAGCATTTACATGTATAGTGCAGGTACAACAAGTTTTGCACTATGTACAAAACACAGAATGACAAGATCTAACGCACTATAAGAAAACTTTTGATTACATGGGGAATTCCCCTCATTTTTTTGGGATTAGAATGAAAATTCGCAGGAATCTTATTTTCCTGCAAATTTTCATATTAATTTTCAAAAAAAAAACCCATGTAATTAACAGTTTTTTTATAGTGACGTCTATTCAGAATATTCACAATTGTTACAGTAAAATGATGATATAATTTAGTGCACGAATTTTATTACTATTAAAGTTCATAATGAAAAATAGTTTGCGTATATATATGTAGTGTCCACGTGTGCGTGTTGTTTATTTTCGTAAAAATGACATTCGTATTAACAAGCCTGAAAAGAGTTATGATTCTATGTGTGATGTTAATTGTCTATCTTAATGCAAATATTAATAGCTATTTTCATAATTTTTGACTTACAGATATGACATAAACAACTTTACCTTTATTTATTTATTTATTTATGTATTCCTTAAATATTTTTGTCAATATCAACGTATCATTGTCGGCAAATTGAGGGGAAAAAAGTAGCCATGGTTAGATTATAATCTTAGTTCCATTAATAAATAAACTCTTGAGGAATGTAGAAAAAATTACATAATTATTTTAAGATTAATGGAGACTTATATCATATCACTTAAAAAAAAAAAACAGGTGTTACATTAATTAGTGGAATTTTGGCTCATGGACTTTGTAATTGTAATGATTACTACTTCTATATGCAAGCAATTAGAAAAGAAACCTTCATTTTAAAGTAAAAGTTTTTTCTAAATATAAATTATATAATAATGACTATAAAATTTGAATGCCTCAATGTGCATATATTCAACAATTAAGTAGAAAGGGATGGAAGTGAGTGGGACGAAAAAAAAATAAAAAAAAGGAGTTTTAATTTTTCATTATCAGATATTTATTTTGAGATCGAATTAATTTTAATTTCGTCAAAAAATTTCAAATAAAGCACGCTTCATAGGTCTTTACTATTTATATGCTACTATTCTTTAATTTTTGTTTTTCTCGTAAGATAAATATTATATAATTTATGAGGTCGGAAAATTTCACATCTAAATAATATTTTCTTTGCTAATATGTGGGGAAATAATAAAAATAAATTTTTATCACCATTGGAAGTCTTTGACCTCTTGGAAATGGGAATTTGATATATGTTGAGTGCTTATCTAACTAACCAATTAAATTAACCTTTTTGACAATTGAGAGCAATATGTGGATCTAATATGAAAAGATTTGGTTAAAAGTTTGATTATTTTTATTTGCTTAATATCTGTCTTTTTTTCTAAAAATAATTGAATTTACAAAAGTTGACTCATTGTGTATGGTGCTAATGGAATCCAAGAAAGCATCTTTATCCATTATCCAGTAATCCTTGTTTTTTCTGGAAACAGCAAATATGAGAAATTTATTTTTATTTTATTCTACTTTAAGAAGATGCAGGGGGATTTTGAATTTATAATGTTGCAAGCACATATAATTCCATTCATGTTTTTTTCAATAATAAATATTCAGTTTAATTTCACAAATAAAACCGGAAAGGATAGTGTGTATTCAACATTATTTTTTATTTTGCGAAGGTCAAATAAAACATACTAACAATAAATATTGGAAAAAAATATAGTAATGAAGAAGTTAATGCTAAAATTAAATATGTAGTAAATAATCAAAGAATAAGATAATAAAAGCTACATAAATAAGCTCTTGTCGTCCGACTCTTTTCAAAAACAGTATATAGCAAAAGCTTTAATACACCAATATTTACTTTTTAATAAGATAGTAAAAGAGTAACAATATTTATAATATGGAACACTATCCAATACTGTTAGGTCAAGATTTTAGCCTTTTTTTTAATTTCATCAATTAAATTAATTAAAGAATGTTCATAACATCTATATTTTCTTCCACTCACGATATCTATATCAAACCAAACGACTTAATTTAAAGTAAGAATATATCTCATTTAATCATAATTAAGAAACATATATTTATGATATATATCAAATACGAATAAACTTTTACTAATTTGAGAGTATTGATTGAGAGGTATAAATAAATAGAAAGGAATGGAAGGCTAATAAGTTAATGGGTATCTACAGACACTACCTATATTCAAAAGCAATGTCCCTTCATTGTCTCCCACATTGTCCAAAATTTTCCAACATTGTACTGCATCATCAATTCATCATTCAATACAATGAAAAGTTTAATTTCAAGAAATGACAATATAGGATTATCGTATGTTACATTGTTTTGATTACTACTTTTTGCCGACAAACCAATTCTTTATTTACACATGTTACCTATAATTTTGGGGCTTATTTTTATATATAGCCTAATGCTGACAAGTGTCAATTTAATTCACAAGTTTCTTAAAACCTATATGGATACATAGATCTTCAAGTTGATAATGCTATTTATATAGTATCCCTAGGGATGGCAATTTGAGCACATATTAGTAAGATGAAATTATTTTATCCATATTAAATTAAATAAATTATTCATATTTTTTTTTTATTTTTTTAAATGGGTTAATATAGTCTTCAACTTATTTAAGCTCATACAAATATGGACAAAATAGGTTAACATGAAAATTCATATTCAGCTCATATTTAGCCCATATAAGTGAGAAATGAAACAATTTTTTTTTAATTTTTGGAAAACAAAAAATATTAGGAGTCGGTTGGTGGAAGGTGGGAGATGTTGGGGAGTGGGAGGGGGGTATGGAGGGTAATTTATTTTTTTAGGGGAGGTTGGTGGAAGGTCGGGGGAGGGGGGGGAGAGGAGGTAAATTTTTTATTTTTTTAAAAAAACAGATTTTTTTGTTTTTCGAAAACAAAAATTTTTAGGGGTAGGTTGAAAGGTCGGGAGGGGGGGGTAAATTTTTTTATTTTATTTTTTTGAAAAAACAGATTTTTCTTCTTTTTCAAAAATAAATTTTTTTAGGGATAGGTGGAAGGTCGGCAGGGGTGCCCGTAGGGAAGGGTAATTTTTTTTTTTTGAAAAACTAATTTATTTAAATGGGTTAGAAGCACTTTGCCCAAACCATATTTAACCATATTATATTTGGATGGATTGTAATCCAAATCATTTTTTCTCAATCCATATTCAACCCATCTAAATCCAATTCAATCCAACCATTTGCCACCCCAGTTATCCCCAAGTCCTCATAACCCAATTGACCCCTTACCCAAAAGAAAAAGATTAGCATTTTGTGCTCAGAGAAGAAAATAAAGAAACAGATTGAAGGCTGTATTTGTTTGGTAGAAAAACAATGTGAATTTTCTTAAAAGCATTTATTTATAATCTAGACAAGTATCGTAAAAAAAATGTTGTTGTAGAACATAATCAATGTAAAATGTTACTTGAGTAACTTGTTATTTCTACTTTCACTAGGAAAGTCATTTTCCGATATTTCTTTTGGGAAAACGGAAAATCATTCCCTACAGCACACACCTCAGGTGTTTAAATAATAAATTCCACGGTATACCTTCAACTAGATAAAAATGCCAAAAAAAACAACATAGAAACATGAATATGCACTTGTACGGTTTAAATTTTAGTTACAATACATTGATAATTCCCAACAAATCCGAAAGAAGGAACAGTCTAAATTACAATTGCCAACAAGAGAAAGGGAATGAAGAAATCGTTATGTGTTGTTTCTTCAAGACAATGTTCTCTTGTTGAAAGATTCTACAGTTAAATTGGCTGTAAAAGCAGGTATCGAGTTCATCCTTCGAATGAATATTTCAACCTGCAAAAAACAGAATACCCCAACACACTTCAGAAGGTTGAATACCTCGACGTTACCCATTTCTATGTCGCTAATAATGATAAAAGCTAGAAAACACAAACTGCTCAAAGATGAAAGCTGACAATGGATAAACAAGAAAGATTAATCGATCAATGACACTAAAAATTAGCTTTGCACAAACGCTTTTCTAGAAATTGTTGTTAAATACCTGTTGGGATATCTCAGGTTGAGAGGTGTACTTGTTCGTCTGAAAGATTAAAAAGAAGTGAAGTTTGTTATCATGCTTCTTCAAAAGTATAACGTTTACGTACTGTGCTAGCAATGTGCTGAACTACAGCACAAAGGCATTGCATGAATGTTGAAATTCATGGTAACAAGTTTGTCAAAAATGCTTCAACCATCCTCAAGCCCACAAAATGAAAACATGGCATATCTTACCAAAATGTTTGTGTTCCCTGATTCATATTCAAATTCAAGCTTTTCTTCATCACTTTGAGCATAAATTGATTGAAGTATAAACCGTGTAACTGCTATTCCATCTGGACGCTGGTGATCATCCATCACAATCTGACAACATAATTCCGAGTATTGTTAGGTTGACCAAAAAGTGCCGAAATGGTAAAAATGGTGCTATCTTTGACTAGAAGCTTCTGCAATACATAACTCAAACTACACCTCGGTACTTTTAGGTGACATTTAACTCAAACTACACCTCTTTCTGGTCCATAAAAAGAACCCACAAGAAACAAAGTAGAAGAAAATTATCGAGGAAGATTCACCGTGCACTTAATGAAAGATGCTACTGAAGAAATTCCAACAAGATACAACCACCCCAACTCCATGCACAACCCCCAAATTTAAGTTCGAACTAGTGGAACTATAACACATTGGTTGAGATACCGACTAGACTCCGGACAATATTTTCTAGTGGCAAAATATATTAGTTCAAAATATAGTCATATCCCAGGAGGCATGTAATACCTTATACCCAAAAAGTTCACAGCATGCCCTTCTGAAAACAGAGATCCTATCAGCAAAAACTGTCTTGTACCTGAAGAATGATTAAACTTAGTTTCCGACAAGAACAACAAACCATCGACAATACAAATGCTGAGAAATCCTGAAATCTTTACCTCTCCTCACGCTTTTCTAATGTTGCTATTTGCTCTTTCAGCTGCATAATCTTTCCAGATATATAAGAATCAACCAGTGTACCCGCATCAGCTGCATAATTGAGAGGTAATGAATAAGAAATTATAAAAGGTGACAAAAAAGTCTCTAAAAACTTATATGCCCAAATTGACACTTAAAATGCATTAAGCATTGGTTAACAGAAACTAACAAAGGGCACTTGAAATCTCACAGTAAATAGACCAGAGAAAGCAGTAAGGTAATGGGGGAATGAAAAGAGGAAGAAAACAAGTTCGCATTAATACTTAATACTGTTTAACAGCTCCAATGAGCAGAGCAAGAGAGTTACATACTTCTTTTGACATCTAGAAGTATTTTATGGGTGATAAATAGCTTATACTTCTTTATCAAAACAGCTCCCCTTTTACTATTCCAAACTAGTAAAAAGGATGATTATGATCAAGAAGAACCATCCATATCGAGTGATTCATACCTAAATCCAAAAAGAGTTGGAGCTGAATATATGAACCCACTAAAACCATTGCGCTTCATAAAACTAATAACGTTGTCTGCACAAATTTTTCCCAGACTAGACAGGATATTAGGATAAAAAATAAATACAGTCCCTACATTCTCAAAAATCATAAAAGATATAGCCCCTAGTTACCCCCAGAGTTTTGGTCTAGGGGTAACATCGAAATGTGTGATGTGTGGGTTAGTCTCCCATCACGGGTTTGAACCCTTTTCTAAGCAAAAGCCTAGTGTTCAAGTGGAGAAGGATAAAGGGGAAGGCCCATTTACCCACCGAGATCCGAACAGTGCCCACTGATCTTCGAGGATTTATGTTATTTAAAAAAAAGTATAGCCCCTAGTTGCAATTTTTGGAACTGTAGTCCCTAGTTGCAATTCATCATTATAGTTTCTGAATATAAGCTATCATGTAAATTGTAGATTTATTATTTATCATCAGGTTGTAAACTTCTTTAGATATCAAGTACTAAATCCTACTGCAAGTAACCTAGAAACAGGTTCACTAACTTCCTATAGAACAAAAGGCCTGCTGTGCAAGATCTTTCCCGTTATCTTTCTTCCTACCAATGCTTCAGTGTATATAACTCAACTGGTGATGCTATTTGAAAACATCAAATAACAATTCTTAGGGATCATATAAAATCACGTTAAAGAAAGAAGTAAATCTTTTGTTATCCAAAGATAGAAAGATTATATTTTGTCTTCTTTTCTTTTTCCTCTTTTTCAATCCTACATGTATCTTTTGTATTTCAGGAATACTCAAAAAAAATTAACTTACAAAGATTATTGGATGTGATTCATGCACTGCAACAATGGCATGTACATTCCTAGGTATCTCTCTTTTTCTGAAATGACCTCTACCACTCAATCAGGAACTACTTGGTCTGTGATAAATGTCTTCAATATCCATTTCACTTGATTTGAACCTATTTCATTATAGTAATCATTAATTTATCTCTTTCTGTTTAATGAAGGACCAGATAATTTATCTTTTGGGACAAATAGGGTCCTCTAATACTAGAGGTCTCTAAATTTTACCAGAAATACTAACTCTGTAAGCAAACAAAAATAACTTCTTACGAACTCCGATAAAATGTTAGTACACTAGCACAATTATTCCTTAATCACAAGTTCACAACTACCTTGTACATCATAATTGGATCTTTTGCTTCCATCCAATTTTGATCTCAACTAACTCCACATGGATTTGGAAATACTATGTCTTGAGACAACTCCCCATGTAAGTCTAGGTCTATTTGTGACACCTACTGATCACTGCATTTGGAAAGATAGCCAAACCATCTCAGACAATATTCTCTCATTTTTGCTCTTTTAGTGCACTACCTATATTTTCTTTCGCCGGTGATGATTTCTAATCTTACATACTTTAAATTCATCATAACATCTATATTTTTACATAATTCATCTTGTAAATATTGTTCAGCCTTGGAAGTCCTAAAGGTCACTAATAAAACTGGTGTTTCCAAAATACAGATATATTTTATCTCTACTTGTTGAAAAGTATGAAACAAAATTGTACCAAGGGTTTTAGGAGTCAACCAGCTTAGACCAGCTCATTTTGGAGTTCCATCGTACAAAATAATAGATGAATCTTTTAGAAGGAAAACCCACTCCAAACTGTTTGAAGAATTTCTTAATCAAGAAGAGATTATTTCCAGTATTATGCAGTTTTCACATATCTTTTGCCTATCTCGATAATGTTTTGTATGAGAATTATAAATCTTTATAACAATGTTGAATAACAGACCAGAGCCTCAACCAAAATGACAGCCAGGGAGCACAAGACTAGAATAGTTGTAACATAACTCACTTGCAGTCTGTTTAATAATAGGAAAGGCACTGAATGACAACAAATCACAGGCATACATGTACTTAAAATTGAAGTTATGTGCACCTGACTGCCCTTTTAACTCTTGAACAGCCAGTAACTGTTCTTTTGTCTTCTGCAACTCATTCTGAAGAGCCTCTATTGTTTGTTTTGCCTCATTTTCAACTCCCAGGGTGTTGACCATTCGCAAGACTTTAGTATTAGCAGATGAATAGTCCCCATGACCTAACTGCAAGGGGACCAAAAGTAACCTAAGGATACTAAAAATGGGTTACAGACTTACAACATTAAAATTATACACTCTCATTGGAACAATGATCTGAAGCACCAATAATGTTTCATTTCTAGTAAGAGACATACACGTGTGCATCCCATAACGGCATAAGAAGTAAAAAAAGAAAACATTCGCAAAAAAAAATAGAAAAGAAAGTATTTTCTGCAGCAGATAGCATCCTCACAGACGTTAGAATTTCATTAGGTAGATAACAATGAATGCAAATGCATACAAGTAAGCATGGTACTCAAAAGCAGTTTTGGCATCGACATATATTACGTATTTTCATCAGGCAAAAGGTTCACCTAGCAGTCAAGTAGACCTATAAAGCATATCAATGAAACATAGGAGAAATGCCACTCCATTTTTCACGAAAGAGGCAAAACAAAGCATATAATATCAGCATCATTAATGGGATTTGGAATATGATAAGATGGATATAAAAACAGAAGGAAAAACAAGACATGCAATTCTAAATTATAGCAAAAAAAAGATCATATTCTACTCGCTCAAGTATACTGAGAAGTCATAAGATGCATATACCAGTATCTCTAAAGGTCTTTAACAAATATCTAGAATATGACATTCTTATGTGTCATGGATGAACAGCATCCCATTAGCATTTCCTGCCAGAGATTTATCACTTGTCTGAAACATATATTTTAAGAAACATAAAAATACAGCAGTACAAAGTACGTAGCCCAGAAGTAACCTTGGACTCCAAGAGAGCTATCTGAGAACGTAAGCCATCACCCTCCCTCTCCAATGATTTTATTCTTCTAGCTTCACTATTTAGTTTCTCATTGAGAAACTTTATTTCATTGAGCTGGCGAATATTAACTTCTTTTTGTTCAGATAAATAGCTCTCCAGTTCCTTTATACAGTTCTCTTTCTTGGCAAGAGATGCTTCAAGCTCCTGTAGTCAGGATATAACTACCACGATTAGATAAAGCACAAATCATAAGGTAGTTTGTCAATAGGAAAAAAGGGCAGGGATTATAACCTGAAGAATAGCTCCACTGACCACTTCATGTCCACTTTCGACACTCTTCTGCTTCCTACAGTCCTCAATGACATTTTTTAAACGGTCCGTTTCCTCCATAACAGAAGCAAGCTACAAAGAAATTTGAGATCAAATACATAACAAGTTAAAAAGAACAAAGAAGCACAGGAAAAGGGTCAACAAGAGGCATATGATTACCAGAAAAAAGGTAGCCATACACATGCATTCCACTGTTTGGGAAGAGTAATATCAACACAAAGATTAATAAGAACTCAGTCTATAAAAACCTACTTACCTGGAATTCAAATCCATTGTTTTATGGCGTACTTCCCAAGCTAGGAATCAAGAAGAAACAGAGACAACAAGGAAGAGGAAAAGCAATTCTACAGTAACTAATTTCTGAAGCAGCAGATGCAAAATATGCTAACCTTCAACCCAATCCTCTTGATTTCTGATTTTGAAGATTCCGCTTTCTCCTTTGCAAGTACAGCCTCATTCTCTGCTTCCTTTTTCTCAAGATCAGCAGAGTCGAGAGCCACCTCCATTTGTTTAAGTCGAGCCTGGATCTCACCCACCTTCGTCATGCTATCAAGCACTTCTCTGGTTCCCAGAAGAGGAAACAAAAACTCTTGAATACCAATTGGTTGGCGATGGAAGCAAAGCAAGAAAATCATGCAATTTCCACCCAACTCATCTAGAGAAAGGGGGTAGAAATATTTTCATCCTTTCTCCAAGTTCCTTTTTACAATAAGTCAAGTTTCACATAAAGCAGTTACATCTCTCAATACTAGCTACTGTAACAAAAGACCAATGATAAGTGTAGGAAATCAAGAATCTGAATTTATCTTTTTAAGGTATGAAAGATGTGCATCATTTTATTGACTAAACATGCACGGAATATACAGGTTCACTTCATATATTTACGTCTATGAATGTTTCTACTAAGTCTAGGTTGATTGGTGTCAATTTGTAGGACAGTGCACATCATACTACTCAAGCGAAAACAACAATGATTTAGTATTAAACAATTCAGAGGAAGTTTAGAAAGCTTTCCACATTAAGTCAATTATTAAATCAACAAAAGAAACTCCTAATGGACTATTAAGCACCAATGAGGAGCATGAAGTTAGAAACATTTTTCAGTGAAAATACTTGCTTCAGGACAAGAAAAAATTTAGTAAGCACCAAAATGAAGGAAAAACTGAAAATCAACAGGTTACCTCTGCAGAGCTGCAAATTTGGGAGGCACATCAGCAGCACATGATGCACCGGGAATGTCTTTAACTAGTGATTTCCAAGCATTTAGTTCATCCTCTAACTTCTCCATATCTCCTTGAAGCAGTGCTAGTTTTAGTAGCTCCGACTCTGCCCTCTCTCTCCGGCCTTTTTCCTCAAGTATCGTTACCTTCAATAACTCAATGTTTTCATGAGACGATTTCAGCTTTCTTGCTTCACGCACTTCAGCCTCCTGATGAGGAATCAAGATAGATCAATCAAACTAACCAAAGTTAAATATATTTTTTTTTTATAATATTTAAGTGATGAGTTTCAACTAGTTTGTTGTTATTAGCAAAATATGTAGAGATTTGAAGAACATAAAGAATAAATAAGAAAGAAGAAGGCAAAAATAACAAATAAAATGTAAGATTAACTAATTTTAAAAAAAATTGGATGTAAATTATTGTCAAAAAAAAAATTGAATGTAAATTGTCACATGGATGCGACTTAACTTCTGGCCACCACACATTACAAAGAGAGTGAAGTCATTCTCCATACCACTTGGCACTAATGAGAGTGTTTAGATAGTATATGTTATAGTTCATGGGGTAACAGTACACCCTATAGTTTAAGCATCAATCTTGCAAAATATTGATAGTTCAGAGTTTTATTTGTGTATTAACTTTTTTTCTTTTTTGAGAAATAAACCGAAGTTAAAATTCTTTATAGTAAAATGTGGCACTGAAAAGAAACGTTCTGAAAACCGGTGGGATAGTCATGCCAGTTAGTTACTGATCCAGCATAATAACTTCAACATAAAAGATCAATCTTTCACCTCCTTTATAACAATCTCATCAAAGCTAAAAGGAAAAAGCTTCCAATAGTTTAGAAGCTAATCAAGAAACTAGCAGGATATACACAGCTTATCGTGGAATTACTCTGTTTATAAAGTTATTTTCCCAATCATCGTACAGTAAGCTCGAAACTGATCATCTCAGTCATGGCACAGACAACGCAAATTTGTCACTACTGTAAGTGCTAGTAAGAACTAACAAAAAGCATTTAATTGCACATTAGACTATCACAAATGATGATGTAACTTACATAGCTTCTAAGTTCCTCCTGCAAATGCTTCACCAAAATGTTGCTGTCACTAGAACAACCTTCTTGAAATGTGAAACTTGACAGTTTCTTCTCTGCTTCAGTTTTCTGCTGCATGCACTGGGAAAAGACAAAAGAAAATTGTAAGTTCATTATAATCACATTGCCAAAAATGATAAACTAACAGACAGAAAATGATGCAAATGACAAAAAGAAAATAGACAGAAGAAAACATGCAAGACCACCATAGAGGATCTCATTTGATGACATTCAACAACTTATGCAATTATATTTTAAAATGTCAAAAAATAACTTCATCAAAAGAATCTAAAATTTGAAAAAGAATAGATAAGCCTCCACTCTCCTTGCTCCAACATATGCTTGTGCGGACTCATGAATGACATTTAAGACAACAAAGCAGTAATTCTAAGATAGAAGATGCATTGACCTCATCAAGTCTCTTCCTTAGTTCTTCCAGCTGCTCCTTCAGCAGCACTGACTCTTCCTCGGCATTGGTAGCTCTGAATTCCATTCTTTCAAGCTGCAAGAAAGCATATTAGATGTTGGATATAACATTTCCTTGCACCTCACACAGAGCATTCACAGAACAAATTCTCACATTGTTACTTATTTTTGTGATAGAAAACTTGGATTCACTTTTGAGCTGCTCAAGATCATTCTGCAAACGACTTTTCTCTCTTTGTATACTTTCCGACACACTACTAAGCTTTCTCTCTAAAAGACTTGCTTTTTCTTCTGCTGCAGCAGCTGACGTCTCAACTTTTTTACGAAGATTCATCTCGTTTTGGAACTTCACCTAGAAGACAATGAGATGGTAGATAAATTATATCATAGATGGCACGAAGGAGATAGTTAAGAAAGTTATACAGATTAAGTACCTCAAGAATTGATAAATGCTAGCAAAGAAAGCCTCCAATAGAAACATGAATAACTGGAGGTATGTCCCCAACCATTCATTCAGCAGTTAAATGGTAAATCTCCTCCTATGCATTTACACTCTGATGTATACATGTTGCTATAAATTGTTACTTAAAGAAAGAAATAACAGAAAACTACTCTAATATTACGACCAAAGCATGACTTGTGCTGAGCTTTGAGGACCAAGTCACCACACCTCAACAAATGAGATAGATGTACACAGTTTCTTTTATCAGGAGATAGATGTACACATTATTAGTCACAAATCAGTGTCATTATCATTATAACTTGAAAATTATGGTCCCTGCTACTTTTTGTTTCAGTTGGAAAGAAAAAAAAATGTAATAAAGTTTGAGATGCAGTCTAATCAGATTAAGATAGTGTCTGGCTCGCTTCTTACAGAGTCCATGTTCAGTCTTGGTTGGTTCCGAGACTTTTGCAAGGTAAATGCGATGACTCCAGTTGTTTTGGAGCACAGAGTGCCAAAATTGGCTTGGTTTCAAGATGTAGAATCTAAGAAGGATCTCATTTGATATATATTCAAAGTGATTTATAAGTGGAAACTGCTTATTGTCCTCAACAGCAACATACCCAATATAGTCCCACAAGTGGGTTTCCTCTCCAGATCACTTATACACGGGCTATTCAGAGGAAGGGGATGGGTTAGGAGTGTTTTCAATATGATTTTTTTTCTTGTATTTGTTTAATGAGAAATGCTAATTTGTTTTGTCCACTTACGTCATCCCCCTCTATCAAAATGATCGAAAAGGAAAGCGAGATTGCTTCTTATTCCCATTTGATCTCTTCCATCTGTGTGTCTAAGAATTCTTGTCAAAAAGAGAGTGTAGTCTCTTCCTAGGCATAAATTATCGCACTTACCAAATCAAATTGCCTTAAATTTAAGTTCAATTTACAGATTAGACCAAATTATTGATGATGAACTCATACAGCAGCTTAAAAACATGCCGTGAGCCAAAGAGAACCCATTAATTCTTCTCAAGAATGTGACATAAATATAGTAAGAAATGACAATTAACATCTAGCACCTCAAGTTCATTGTACAACTGCAACTGTTTTCTGAGCCGTTCTTGAGAAACGTTGACCTCCTTCATTAGCTGGTCCTGCAGAGCCTCTTCACGCCCTTTAGCAGCAGCTAGTTCTTGCTCTGCATTGAGAAATTGATCACGAAATTTCTTCCTTTCAGCATCTGCACGTGTAATTCATGTCATCATGCAAATTAATCAATAAGTATTGGATTTACAGAAAAGGTGAATTACAAACCAAATAGTCATTATCCCTCCAGTGGAGTAAAGGGTCAGTGGTGAACAGAAAGAAAAAAAATACAAAGGAATTAACAAAAGAAAAATAAAAGGCATGACAGTTGCTACAAAGGAGTCAACACATGATTTAGGAGACAAAAGATTTGAAGTCAAATAATATCACTCCAATGTGTGTATGAACGGATGGATGTTTGTGTGTAACTATATATGTATGCCTGTATTCATTTATGTAAACGCATGTGTGTATGTTGGAAAGCTGCTTCAGTGAAGTTGCTAGTTCTCACATATAAATTTTGAAATAAAGAAGACAGCCTTTTAACAATTGAAATCAGGGGAGCAATTGAACCATACAAACAAGATTAGTTTAGCCAAGGAACAATTGTAGTGTGCTCTATAGATGTCTCTATCAAAGAATCTCCATTCTCTGGTGTAAAAGTGCATTAAATTGAGCAGTAGAAGGTAAACTTCTAAAAAGTTTGTTGAAAGGACAAGGAGAAACAAAATCATGTAACCAGTCAATCATACTTCACAGAATTGGATATTTATCACTCACCAGCTTTAAGATAATCATTGTTTAGTGCTTCAAGTTTGGATTGGTTATCACGAGCTTGCTTTTCTGCACTGCTTAAGGCATCAAAAAACTCTGACTTCACCTGATAACAGAATTTTTATTATATAGATATAAGCAAACTCGTGCAGGCTATCACAAGAACTGAGTACAATAAATAGACAGGGAGCCGTTGATCGGTCATTGGCCAATATAAGAGACACAAGAATGCTAACTTAAAGGAATTTATTATTTAGCTCAGAGGTCTTCCATCATCTTCTGTCACGCTATCCAAATGTGCTAACCAAGATTAGCTCAATTTGAGTCCATTTAAGATGTAATTATAAGTTTGTTCTTTAGTGAAAGTAGATTTGTGTTACCAAAAAGATGAAGTAGATTATATTAATGGAGGGCATAAAACACCTGTATGCAAGTAGTATACCGAAAAGTAGCAAACAATGTTCTAATTAATTTATATAAAAAACTTTTATTGTGATTAGTTCATTGTGAAGAAGCTCAGCCTCAAGTTGACTCGAGTATCAACTATGATTTGGTATACACATCTAAGAGCAAATTCAATCAACATATGAATAAAGTTTGAATATAAAGCTCATTAAGGAATCAACCCAAGTTCGAAAAAACATTCTTTTAACATGGATTAATTAGCACTCCAATAGCAATAAAATCACATAAATGTTTAGTCTGGGAAAATCTCATTATGTGGACAAAGCGAAAAAACAGTAACAGTCAAGGGAATGGGTGCACCTACTATCTTCATCTCAAGATATATACATAAATAGTTGCAATTTCCACTACCACATAAGAAGAAAAGTAGGTATAAGCCTCAATATGTCTGCAGTCACTGATTTAAAACCTTGAATTTACTAAAAAATCAATTCAATACTGGAATTGTAATGAAGAGAGTGGGATTAATGAATGAATACCATTTGGCGGCATTGATAAGTGCAGAGCATTTGTTCGGAAGATTCTGGGTGATGGTGAGATGATTCCGGCAACGGTGTATCCTCAAAGATGACAAGCTGCCGATTGCCGGAGCTGGGACTTCCATCTTCCGGTTGATTGCTCTGCGCCTTTCGCTTGAATGGTGGTGTTCTCAGGATCATGATACTGGGGTTTTGATAACTTCTACAGTAATTGAATCAAGCTCCGATGATGATGATTGATGAAAATGGTAGAGGCGAAGCAGCTACTGCAAGTGTTTCGAAAACTGAGGCGCCAATTGGTGAATCGGACCCAAATAATCCGTCGCCAGAGATGACCCGAATCCCTTTGGGCTACTGCTACACTTGTTTGGGTCATTGCCACAAATGTCCTTATTTTGGGCCTCGCACTAATTTTTGCTCTTCAAAATAGGAGTAATATTAAGGGAAAATTGTATATAATGACAAACTAATAAATTAAATTAAATGCTATAATTATACTTTGATTTAATTGTGCAATGTAGCAAACTGTTTGTCAGTCACCTCTCTCCCTCAAACTCTCGCTCGCCACTCTCCTCTCTCGCTCGCTTCCTCTCACTTTTATACAAACACAAGTGTATAAAATGTGTTTCTATTTGTATAAAGCGAGAAAAAATTGTATATATATATATATTTTCGTTTCCCTCTCCCAGATATAGCTCGTGACCCTCGCCTCTATCGCTTATACAAACAGAAACGAATTGTATAAATTGTGTTTTTATTTATATAAAGTAAGAGAAAATTGTATATACACTTGTAAATACATATATCTTCGTCCTATACACTTATAATTATACAAAAAAAATACTCCACTGCTCAGTTTCTTTTGTCTTGCTCTCTTTCTCGTTTTATACAATTCGATTCAATTGTATATTCCCTGTTCAAGGCTCTTTTGCCTTTCTCTCTTTCTCATTTTGTACAAATTCAAATTGTATATAATCATCCTATACACTTATAATTATACAATACAAGTATTCCCTACCCAAGTCTCTCTTTCTCGTTTTATACAAATTCATATTGTATAGAATTTTCCTCTTTCTCATTTTATACAAATCGTTTTATACAATTCGCTTCAATTGTATATGTATAGTGAATTATACATATATATATATATATATATATATATATATATAAGTTTTCTATGGAGCATAATTATGCAAAATAGCATACAAATATAAATTTTGTGTTTGCTATATGTGAATGTTTATCTTTCATTTTGAGTAACTTTCACATCATAAAATTCATATTTGTATATTATAGCTATAGTTTGCATAATTACCCTCCATAGCAAACATAAATATGTATATTTCGTTATACATATACACAAAAAGCAAATGTATAATTCGTTATACATATACAAACAAAACCGTTGTTAATTCGTTATACATATACAAAAAACAAACAATTGTATACAAAAGATCAATTGTATAACATGTGTACGTATAAAACGAGAAATAGAGAAAAACAAAAGAAAATTGTGTAGGAAAATATTTATATTATATAATTATAAGTGTATATGACGAAGATATATACATTTGCATGTGTATATACAATTTTCTCTCACTTTACACAAACAGAAACATAATTTATACATTTAGTTTCTGTTTGTATAAGCGAGAGAGGCGAGGGTATCGAGCGACATTTGGGAGAATGGCGAGCGAGATCTGAGGGGAGAGAGGGAAACGAAAATATATGGATATATACAATTTTTTGATGCTTTACACAAACACAAACGCATTTTATACATTTGTGTTTGTATAAAAAGCGAGAGAGGCGAGCGAGACTACCACCAAACGAGAGTGACGAGCGAGATCCACCAGGGAGAGAGGCGAAAATAGCAATAGTTTGCTAAAGGGTACAATTAAATCAAAGTATATTTATAACATTTAATTTGAATTAATAACTTGTTATTTTATACAATTTTTCCTTTATTTTTTAGAGCGTAAAAAATGAAAAACGAGATATAAGTTCAGTTAAAGTTATATCCTAGAGCAATAATTTAGTATGCTCCCAAGACACACACACACCAAAAAAAAAAAAATCAAGACATTATGCTTCAGTGGCTCAAATTAGAAATCCAAATGAGAATCAGATATTACAAAACTTATACTTCAATCTAAACACTCTCTAGAAATTTTTGCCTTTGTGATATTAGTTTTGCCCAACAAATTTAGGTCACAAATTAAAGTACTTATTAGGTCCACAAATTTTCATTAACTAGGCAATAAAGGCAAAAATTAAAGACCATAAATTTAATGGACAAAAATTTAAAATCATCCCAAAACAAAGGTATTCTATGCAAAAACTTGAACTTGTTGTAAGCATAAGATAATTAACCACTAAACAATAAGCACATGAGATTAACTAATAAAACAAGTGCTTAAAAACAATTTTGTTATTTTACTTGTACACTACAAAAATGTTAAAAGAAAATTATTTCGACTTATGAGCATTCTGAAAAAAGTCAATGAAATAGATTCTAATCGAAAATGGCAAGTAATTTTTCAATGCTAATATATATTATAGACTCTTATATATTATGCTGAACAGTGTTGTTAGGCTTATTGAATTTAAGTACAACAACAGTAATATACCTATTTTGAAATAAAGTCATCACATAAAAAATAATTGATATTTAATTTTGAGATGATAATAAAAAAATAAATTGAAAGTATTACTTTTTTTTATAAATTTTATTTTTTTACTATATATTATTTTCTTTACCTACCTAAACTATCAGTCTCTTTATTCAACATTAAATATTTATTTTTTCAAAAATCAACCTACAAATGTTATTCAAAACCATACTAAAATATTTTCTAATAAATTTTAGGAGTACTATTTTTGTCTCCATTATCCCTAAAGACCCGGGAAAAAGATTTCGTAATTTTTCCTAATTTTAGTTTTGTTAACGTCTTTGAGCTAATATGATAATGACATTTGAAATAAAAATTTAGATGTACGTGCATGGAAATTTATTGGACATAAAAGAATTTTTGAAATCTAATTGACCCTCCACCTTAATTTAAACCATGAAATAAAAAAGAAAAAAATATCAGTTTATAGAAAAAAAGAACATTGACTTGTAAAAGTTAAAAAATTTAGTTTGACAAAATAAATTTTTTATTACAACACGTTTAAGTTATTGGCTTATTGCAATATGAATGTATCGTACTTCAATTTTTTGGTGTTTAACAATTTCGGCAGCATCATTTTTAGACCATCTTTAAGTTCTTAAACAATATTAAGCTTGATTTATAAACATGATTATAAGTTTACAAACGTGTTTCTTAACCCAAATAATAAGTAATTATAGTTTTACCTCAAATAATATTTCGATGGTCACTTAGTGGATTGAATAACACGTATATAATTCGGATACGTAATATATTAAAGAGAAAATCAAGTATTTAATTGATCGGCCAAACTAATAATTATTTTTTACGCCAATCAAGAAAATAACAAAATATAATATATATTTCATCAAGCTATCATTTTTTAATAAAAGTAAATTAATTTATATCCTCTTAAAAATTGTGCTATTTAGTATATAATTGAAAATAATTTTCGACTTTAGTCTTGAATTTTTAAAATGACGATAATTTTTCTATTTTTATTTTATTTTGAAGCTAGAATTATACTTTATTTGATTTCTATGTTGTCCTTACTGAAAATATATGTTCATTAATATTGTATCTGTCATTTCAGAAAATCTATATATATATTCTCTCTATTTTACCCTTGAGAGGTTATTAGCCTTAAAAAAAATGAATTTGACCAACTAATTTCTGTTCATTTTATTGAAAATTTGATTTAAGAACAATAAATAAGAATATAATCGTAACTCATTTAATTTATTAAAAAAGGTGAAATTTATATAACACTGAAAGATAATACTTGTTACTTTGAAGTTTGAACAACAATGAATATTAACAACAAAACAGAATAATTATATCTTTATTTTCTTAAATAGTAACTATTTTATGAAATTATTTGTAATGATTATGACAACTCAAAAATAAGCCGAAAAAAGTAACAAAAATTGTCCAATAAAGACTCTAGAAAAGGCCCATAAAGTCCTTACAAAACTATATCCGTGCAAAATTGTCCACAAAAATTGGTACGTGTAAATTAATTAACTATGGTTAAAAATACTTTTTTATAGAAATATCCTAAACACGAAAAAAATAGACTTGCCTCTTCTTATTTAGCTCTAGTTAAACTATGGTTAAGTTGTCTGGACTAATGTAGGTAATAAAGTTACCAATGTACCCTTCCAACAAACATAGAAAAGTTTTGTCTACTAACCTTCTTTTTTAAAAGTTAAACCCAAACAAACATGTGGAGTTCATTTCACGCCTCTTATTATTGGGCCACCATTCCATACTTTCACTTCCATTATTGCTTCTCCTGCATCTCCATCCTCTCATGTCTCTCCCTTTTTTCTTTTTTATATACTCTCCGTTCAGTTTTACTCGTCTACTTTTGAGTTTAATAGTGTGTTTCGTATAAAGGAAAATATTTTTCTAAAAAATGTTTTCTTGGAAATAAATAAATTTTGGACTTATTTTCTCATGTTTGGTTGGTGAGTAGAAAATATTTTCCGTGTGTTTGATTTATGAATGAAATTAATTTTTTTGGATAATGAAGGTAGGTGGGGGCTGGTAGGGGTGGGTAGGGGCTGGCCGGAGGGGGTAGGAGTTTAAAAATAAAAATTTGAAATTGAAAATATTTTTAAGAAGACAATTAATTTTTTGGGGAGGGGTTGGGGTTGGGGGCTGGCCGGTGGTGGGTGGGTGGGGGTCAGAGATCGGGTAAAAAAATAAAATTTTAAAATTGAAAATATTTTTTTAAAAGTGATATTTTTCGAAAAAAGAAATGCATTTGAAATTGGAGGAGAGTTTTGGAAAATGTTTTTCTTAATTTTTGAAGGGAAGTCATTTTCCTTAATTTTGAGGAAAATGAGTTGATTTGGAAAACATTTTCCAAAACTTTTGTCCCAACCAAACATGAGAAAATTGAAAAAAATTTGGAAAACATTTTCTGGAAAATGTTTTCCTTCATACCAAACACACTCTAAACCTTGTAGATAGTAATGCCCTTTTCTGATACCATGTGAAATTAGGTTCAAAAGTTAGCTCAAAAAGAGGATGATTGTCCAAGCTTTATAAGGAGTCCACCCATCTCATTAATCATCGATGTGAGACTTTTTGTCCTTCTTTTTTTATTACTAATTTTGAAATAAATTATATCAAAATTAACTATTAATAGTGTAAGAAGTTGTTTTTATGGATGGTGATATAAAAATTATCTAAAAAATAAATAATGAAAATGATAAAGATAATTCCCTCAAGCTTTTTTCCTACAAAATAAGGTGAATGGTATTTTACAAACAAATAATAGTTATGATAAATTAAAGAATTAATGAATAATAATACAAAGACAACTTATTTAATATCGTTATCTTCAAACTAAACTATCCTTTAATATTTTATTTTATTTTATTTATTTTTACTCCTTTTTTAAAAAAAAAATATGAGTTGGCTTTACTGTTTGAGTGGGCTATGCACTCAATTTCCCCAACTATAGTGGGACCCATTTCCCATTTCCTAGTTATCTTATTAGTTCGACCCAATCCACTATAAGTTTTTAAGAAAATGACAAAATTAGGTTCTTTATAATTACTATAATATAAAAAAATACAATTCCACTAAATAAATAATTTAATATACTGGTTGGAGGACTGACAAAGGGTACGTAAATTTGGTGGATGTATTTAAATTTATAGGATGAAACTTTACTTCTTCAGCTACAAATTATTATAAAATTATTAGTTTTTATGGTCAAATTTAATAGTGATTTGAATAAAATATCATAAATGTTATCAATATTTAAAGAAGTAAACAAATAAATAATAACTATAATGACAGTGAATTTTAAAAGTACAGTTCAAGTATGTAAACTTGTTAATTAGAAGAGTAATAGTAGGTTTGAAACTAGTATGTTTTAATAATTTTCTCGAATAATATTAAATTGATTTTAAAAAGTTAATCAAAATGATCTAAGCGATTTAAATTATCGAAATCACATGATAATTGAAGTGATTTGTATTTAATATATACATAAACTTACGTCGAATCAAATTGCTTGACTCGACAGATAACACGATGAAAATGATTTTCAGTAAAATGATTTTTTAAAGATGAAATTCATATAATGAGTTTGAAATTTCAAAGTTAAAATAAAATTCTATTATGTGATTATATATTTGACCAACTACTAAAATAGATATGTTTTTTTCTTGATTTCAAAATAAAAATATTTTATATATACGCATTAGAAATACAAATCATAAATGATATTGACATTTAAAGATGTAAACGAGTGAATAAATCATTATATATAATGACATTGCATTTTGGAAACACAGTTTAAATATACTATTATACATTTATTTGATAGATTTTTTTTTTATTTTAAAATTTATTTATAATAGGATCATAAAATTGTTATTCATGTCTCCATTTGACTAGTCATGATTAAACTTCGTTTATTTGATTAGTAGAAATAAAAGAACGAAACATGTCTTAGTTGAATTACTTTCGCTTTGTTAAATGAGTAGTATACAGGTTTAAACCTAATTTTCCTTCAATATATTTTTTTTCTTCAGAATAAACACTAAATTAATATTTAAAAAGTTACTAGCGTGCATAGAGTGATTTAAGCCACCAACATCATATAATAATCGAAACACTTTTGCTTATATTAATTTGAGCTATTTTGTTAATTAATCTTATATTTTTTTATTCAATATATATGTAAAATAATATCGAATTATACTGTTTAAATCGATATGCTTTTGTCCTTATAAAATTTTACATAGCGCGCATACAAACAATAAATATTTGTTTTATTGGATTGTTTTCACCTTATTAAGTGAGTAGTAGCACGGAGGTGTGAACCTACATTGTTTCAATATCTTTTTTTTTTAAAAATAAATGTTAATATTTTTTTAAAAATTAATTAAAATACAGAGAACGATTTAAACTACTGATATCACGTGAACACTGAAACACATTCATTTATATTTATCAAACTATTGTATTGAAGACAACCTTTTTTTTATATATATATTTTATATAAGCATAAAATAATATTGAATCACGCCGCTTAGCACCACTGTAAAAATATTGCATACATACTTGTTAACATCGATAAAAATGATTTTCAATATATAAAAAGATATAAAATATTAATTAAAATTAAATAAATAAGTTTGAAATTTCAAATCATAATGATTTATACATTTGCCCAAATATTAGAGTAAACGTATTTTCCCTTGGTGTTATATTATATATAGTATAATAAATATTTAAGAAAACACCAATCTTGCTCGGTTGTAGATTCATCAAAATGGGTAAGCCGTAGGCGATTGTAACTCATATTGAAATGTGTAAATGACCAATGAGGAGAAGAAAGGGACAATAAATGAAAGGATTGAGATGTCATTAAAGCAGAAAATATGTGGACATTAATGTCAAATCCCACTCAGCCATCATCAATAATGAAACACACCCACATAATTAATCAATTAAACAAATAAAAGCACTTCTTATCTGCTTAATTTAAATTTCAATTAAATACACAATTGATTAATTAAAGTAATTAATACTACTATAAGAAAAGAAAAACATAATTAAAAAAATGGTGCAATTCCCAATAGAGTTAGCTTTAACGCGCGTGGACACTGGACGGGAAACCTGTTGGCGTTTCGGGGCACGCTTTTCTTCTCTGTTTCTTCTTTATTTATTATTAGGTATTACATTTAATATTTATTCGCTTCGTTCCGTTCAATAATAGTTATCCATCATTTTATTTAATAATAGTATTTTTAGTTTTAATAAATTTAATATTTTAAAAAATATATTATATGATAAATAATATTTAATAAAAAAAAGATAGATATAAAAAATAAATTATCTCTTATTTTTTTAAATTGAAAAAATATTATTTGATAACTATTCTTAGTATAAAGGACGACTATTATTGGAGGAAAGAAAATGTTTATTTATTATTAACTCTTCCCTCTATTATTATTCTTTCATCTACCCAACCCCTACCAAAGATCGGATCTAATTATGAGTACAAATGAATCCACTCTTTTGACTTCATTTATACATTTATCGATACCCAATAATATAAATTTTTTGTCCAATTTAAAAATTCATTTTTTTATATAAACATCCTTATTAATAACATTTTTTATTTTATTCTGTATGATTTTTATATAAAGCTAATTGTAATTACTTTTAACCTATATTTTTTTGTTTAAAAAGTGAGAAAGAAGTAGAGTTGAAATTAAAAACTTATGAGTTTAGAGTTTTAATTGTTTTATATTACTAGACTTTAAATTAGTAATTTTAGTATGTATATATATTGTCATTTTTTAAAAGACAAATATGAAAATTGAACTATGATTACTAAATTCATAAATTTTGCACTAATTCTATGGTAGCATGGACATTTCCATTCACACTATATACATCTTAACAGGTAAATTTATTTGGTATTATTGTAATAATAATAGAAAATAAATCTCTAATAAACTAATCAAAATATATAATAAATAGCTCGAACACTAGTAAAATTTAATATTCTCGCTTCTTAGCTAGCAAGCTAAAATTGCTGATAAACAAATTCACTATCCTATACTGAATCAGTAACAAACACATAGTAAATTTATAATGTTAAAATTACAGTAATAATGTTCATACTAGTTACTTAAATTTATTATTACTAAAATGAAGTTATTCCTTTATTGTCGATTTTGCTAGGCTGTTGTATAATTTAAATTTTTTCCTAATTAAATTAGTCTTTATTTTTGATTTTTTGTAATTATTTTGGATTTATATGTGTAATCTCCAAGTCCAATGCATATTTTGGCTGTTCAAAGTCTACTTGCTTGACAGTTGACACCATTGCTCCACACAGTCCAACATATAAACCCAAAAAGAAAAAGAAAAAGGAAAAAAAATAATTTAGAAATAAAGAAAAAAATGTGTATACATATAGAGATACATGAATATTTGTAGAGAGAGAAACAAAAGGAGTACTGTCGGCTTCAACCAGGCAAACACCATCACCATTTTCTCTCTCTTCCTCTATAGCTTTACTCTCTCTTTCTCAAGAACACAAAAACCCTAATTTCATCTCTTTAGTTGTTCAGCTAATCGGTTAATTAATCTTCCAGCTTGCTGCTTTGAAAGAGTTTAGTTAATTTTCTGGAGTTTTCTCGATTCTGTGTTGTTGTACATAGAAATGAATGTTACATACGTTGATTATGATGAGATATAGCGAAATCCGGGTGAATACTTAAGGTAATCTTTTTGGTTTGTTTTGAATTCTGATTTTGTTCCTTTTTTGGTTGATTTTTCTTCTAGTTTTATATAGAAATAATCGCTGCTTTTATATATAGAAAGTCGTGAATTTCCATATGGTTGGTGGTTTCTTTATGGATATATAAATTTTAGCTGACAGAGTTTGGGTTAGATCTAGGAGTTGTCTTTAAGTGTTTCGATCTGTAATCGGTTTCCATGTTTTTGAGTACAAATTGTTTGATTTTTTTTTCCTCTTTGATGTGTGTGTTCATCTGTGTTGAACTTTAGAATCTCCATTTTGGGATCTAATTAAGGCTTTTAGTTATGCCTCTGTATTTTTCAATTTGGTTGTTCTCACCTTTTACTGTAAAAGGGGCTCTAGCAGGCGTTTGTGCCCAATTTTTTAAGTTATGCAGATTATTTGAAAGGGGGTGATAGATTTTGTGCTTTTGGAGAGATTTGTTGAAGAAGAACAAGAACAGTTAGAGATTTTGAGGCTTTAAAGTTTACATCTGCATTTGTTCACTATTACTTGGTGTATTCTGATTCTTGTGGGTTTTGTCAGTTGGATCTAGTTAATTTTGCCGGGAATTCATTGAGTGGTATACTCTACAGATAATCACTTAAGAGTTGGTGACTTCAAATTGATTATCTAATGGCACACGTTGCTGCAAATCATTTCGGTGGTGGGACACATCCAGGTTTGAGTTATTTCTTCTTTCAATTCCAATACTTTTATGTTTATAATCTATATAATAAACTAGTATTTCATGCTTAGTTATAGATATTATGTTCATGTAGTATGATGTACCTGTAGGCTGTAAATGCTCTCTTTTTCCCATTATTTGCTTTTGGTTGGAGCTTTTACAATGTTGGTTCTCCTTATTCCTATTTATCTTACTCATCTGCCATGGACCAATTATATGCAAGTTCTGTTGAATTAGTCTTCACTCCGGCTTTCTTTCAAGTTCTTCATTTGGTCATTTTACTTAGTCGTGTTTTTACAATGTTGGTTCTCCTTATTCCTATTTATCTTACTCATCTGCCATGGACCAATTATATGCAAGTTCTGTTGAATTAGTCTTCACTCCGGCTTTCTTTCAAGTTCTTCATTTGGTCATTTTACTTAGTCGTGTATTTATAATATGCATATAACACTGTCCTATGTGTGTCTCCTTTAATACATTGACATCTATTGCTCTTGTGTGGCATTTGTATGGTAGTAGCCAATTCTCGTGCGTCTTTGTATTTGTGTTACTCGTAAAAGTGAAAAATATAATTGTTTGATCTTTCTGTAGGGGCGTCTGCAAATAATGCATTATACAAGGAACTTTGGCATGCCTGTGCTGGACCTCTCGTAACAGTTCCCCGTGAAGGGGAAAGAGTTTATTATTTCCCACAGGGTCACATGGAACAGGTATCTTTTAATTTACATTTTTCTTCCCTCCTCTTTTATCTTTTCAGGTCTTATGTGCACTTCTTAATCTTCTCGTGTAAACGTGGAAGATATATAAAACTTCAATCGTAGTGAGATGTTTCATACTCTCTCTCTCTCATTATGATTTTTAATGATTGCGATCTCTTTCCAGCTTGAAGCGTCGACACACCAGGGAGTAGACCAACACCTTCCTTCTTTCAATTTGCCAGCTAAAATTTTATGCAAAGTGATGAATGTTCAACTTCGTGTAAGTGCCATATTTTTTTTAAAATAATATTATTTTTGATTCTCCCTTCATGTGGTTGAATTATGGTTATAAGTACCATTTTTAATTTTAGGCTGAGTCAGAGACAGATGAGGTGTATGCACAGATAACTCTGCTTCCTGAACAAGATGTGAGTGCCACCCTTTCAAATCTTTGAGGTTTTGATCATATGACACTTCCAAGACTTACATTTTTTCATTAACATCGTGCCTTCTCCTTTTGTCTTCTATGGTTTTAGCAAGGCGAGATCACAAGCCCTGATCCTCCTCCCCCTGAACCTGAAAAGTGCACTGTCCATTCGTTTTGCAAAACTCTTACTGCATCTGATACTAGCACCCATGGTGGGTTTTCTGTTCTCCGAAGGCATGCAGATGAATGTTTGCCTCCACTGGTAAGCTTGTATTTCATAAATATGCCTTGTCTTGGCTTCAACCTTCTTGACTCCTCTACCCCTATCCATCAATTCATCTCATTAATTTTTGCTACAAATTCAGGATATGTCACAGCAACCACCATGGCAGGAATTGGTCGCCAGTGATCTACATGGCAATGAATGGCACTTTCGCCACATTTTTCGAGGTTATTTATCTAATTTTTTTCTGTGGTTGGTATAACTTGGTGATTTAGATTAAAGTTATTGTTGAGTTGGGTCAGTTGTTCGTAGAGGTAGTGACGAGGGGAAGGAGAACCACAACTTTCAATCTAGTTGGTGACACATCTGTTAGGCTGTGGTGTCTGAGTGGGAGACTCGACTCGTTTTGTGTTCGTATAGGTCTTATAGCTTTGTTGTGCTGCATTTTTCTCAAATCAGATGTAAAACCTTTATTGTATAGCTTGTGTTTTGTCATACAAACTCTTTCGTCATTACGTATAATCTTTTGTTTAGTTCTCAAAATAAATGTTGACTTCACGTTCAGGTCAACCTAGGCGACACTTGCTAACAACTGGGTGGAGTGTTTTTGTCAGTGCAAAGAAGTTGGTTGCTGGTGATGCTTTCATCTTTCTCAGGCAAGTGTATGAGTAACATATCCAGCCATATTTTACTGGAAGTGTTTATTTATAAAAATTCTCTTTCATAACCCTTCCATCATTTCATTTATCTCTGCAGGGGAGACAGTGGGGAGCTTCGAGTTGGTGTTAGGAGACTCATGAGACAGCTAAATAATATGCCATCTTCTGTGATTTCAAGTCACAGTATGCATCTGGGTGTTCTTGCAACTGCATCTCATGCCATCTCGACTGGGACCCTCTTCTCGGTGTTCTATAAGCCTAGGTAGTTTCTTTTTCCCTTTCCAACATTGGAATTTATCTCTACTTTATAGGATGAAGCTTCCTATCTTTGTATGTCAATATTGTTGGGTTCTGTTCTACCGATGGTGATGATACTCTGATTTCATTGAGATTGGCAACAACAAAAATTAAATGTAGTAATTAATCGTACAGTGAGCACTAAGTTTTTCTAGTTCTATACAAGCTCTGTGGTATAGGAAATTTGATTTTTTTGTTTTGCAGGTTCGTTTACTATTATCTAGCACTACTAGTGATTAGTTTTTAAGATTTTTAGGGACTGGAGTAGCATTATCCCTGTTTTTCTGTTTCTTTATGCATGTTCTGATACTTGATTCTTATTTTCTTGCCAGTCTTTTGAATATTTTCTTGCTTCTGAATCTAGATTCTTTCACTTGGCATGTGGATTTAACTGTACTTAAACTGCTGATTTCCAGGACTAGTCAGTCAGAATTCATTGTCAGTGTGAACAAATATCTTGAAGCACGAAATCACAAGCTTTCTGTTGGGATGAGGTTTAAAATGAGATTTGAGGGTGAGGAAGTTCCAGAAAGAAGGTAAAGCGTGATAATATAATAACTTTTAGGTCTTAGAGATCTGTATGACATTCAGCTCAAATTATTTAAAAGAGGACTATAAAGGGCTAAAACTCAATTAACCCTTGGCTACTTTGTCTGTTTTATAGGTTTAGTGGAACAATTGTTGGTGTTGGTGATAACCCGTCATCTAGATGGCCTGATTCTGAATGGAGATCTTTGAAGGTACATTTTGTTTTTTAATTTGTTTAAGTGACCATTCAAGCTTGCTATTAATGATCATCTTAGCCCTCTCTATGATCTTGATTTTGTTGTTGGATGCTGTTTAGTGGTTGTGAAATTTACTGCTCTCAGCCGACTTTGTTTTGTACTGCTGCCTATTAAACAACATTTTACGTTTTTGTTTATGTGCCCTAGATAGAAAGGAGAGCAACCTGTCTAGTTTTTAAGTATTTGGTGCTCTTAATGTGATGTCATTGTGTTCGGCGGTATCTACTTAGATATTACTACAATGTGGTTTACTAGGGATTGTAGAATTTTGCAAATAAAGTTGTCATCTGTTGCTATAACCTTGTTTCTCCTTTCCATTTTCTTTGCCACATTATCTTGTTGACAATAGCTAATAAACCGTCGTTGTGCATTTGATTTGTTCAGGTACACTGGGATGAACCATCATCAATTTTGCGTCCTGATAGGGTTTCTCCATGGGATATGGAACCACTTGTCGCAGCAACACCTACGAACACCCAGCCTCCTCAAAGAAATAAGCGTGCTCGACCGTCAGTTTTACCGTCGCCAGTGCAAGAAGTTCCTGCTTTAGGTCTGGAATCTTTCTCCTGTGCTGTATGATCATTACTTCTAATGTACACACATTCTCATTTGCAACTCCCATTTTGTAGGAATGTGGAAGTCTCCTGTAGATTCTCCTTCATCATTCTCATACTGTGATCCGTCTCGTGGGCGAGATCTCTATCCTTCACCCAAACTTTCTTCTGCTGCAAAGGGCCTGGGTTATGGTGAGAACGGTTCCATGCCTCTTTCTACCAAAACAATGTACTGGTCAAGTCAATCGGAGACATGTACTGAGTCTGTTGCACCTGCTAGTGAAAAGAGACCAGCTAATGGATGTAGGTTATTTGGTATTGAGTTGCTGGATTGCCCAACCATAGACGAATCCTCGTCGGTTGCTATGCCAAGTGTTGTAATGGAGGATCAGGCAGCTCCATCTTTAAATGTTGATTCTGACCGAAACTCCGAACCATCAAATCCAATTCCTTCAGTAAGTTGTGAGCCTGAAAAGTCATCTCTGAGGTCTACCCACGAGTCTCAAAGCAAACAAATCCGGAGTTGCACTAAGGTACACCTAACCTTAGTCTATTTTTTGTTCTGTTTGGAATTCTCTCTTTCACAAGTAAATGATTGTGGTGCCCTTGTTTTGTTAAATTGGAGTTCATTGTTTGATTGAGTTTCTTGGTATTCTCCTTAGGTGCATATGCAAGGGAAGGCAGTTGGTAGGGCAGTTGATCTCACTAGATTAGATAGTTATGAAGATCTGCTTAAGAAATTGGAGGTGATGTTTGAGATTGAAGGTGAACTTCGTGGATCAACCAAGAAATGGCAGGTAGTCTACACAGATGACGAGGACGACATGATGATGGTTGGAGATGACCCATGGCAGTAAGTCTGACAACCTTAGTTATGTTTTTCATTTTTCTATTTTGCGTTACATTTTGTGCTTAACCATTCAATATTCCTTGCATATAGATAGCTTCCGAGTAATGTGGATCATCAATCAGCATCATCAGTTGTCTTTCCTATTTAATGCACAAAGATTTTACTTTTACTTCCGAGATCCTACTGATTTTTGATTCTTTTGGTGTAATGGAAATGTGGTACAGTGAATTCTGCAGCATGGTTAGAAAAATTTACGTGTACACAGCTGAGGAAGCGAAAAAACTTTCACCAAAGATCAAACTTCCTGTGGTGGACGTGAAACCAGTTTCAGATGGTGCAACTGTTAGCAACGATGAAAAAGCCTAGGAAGGTGGGTCCAGGTACTTGCTATACCCATAATGTGTAGAGGAGTGGGGAAAGAATGGATCTGACATGAGTCAATAGTTTTGGTTTTTTTTGGGAATGTAAGTGATGCAAATTAGCCCATACTGGTATGGGTGGTCAGTTATGGCTGGCATGGCAAAAAAAGATCGGCTTTTGATTTTTAATGTATTTTCTGAGGAGAGTGATGCCATAACAGATAGGATTCTCCATCTTAGTATTATCTTATTGTTATGATTTCGTCAACAAAGGAGAATCTTATGATGATGCTTTGCTTGTTTGGACCTCAGAAAAAAGTTTCTCTAATGGGAGATGTGGAGAGATACTTTCTGTTACAGTTCTTTGTCTTTTTTTATGCCTTTTTGTTTAAATATAAAGTCATGTTATGACAAAGATGGCTTATGTATATATATATTATAAAAAAATAGCCTTTGCAATTACATTATCATTTGTATTTAGGCATCTTTTTCATGATTTATGCAAAAAAGTATTCATTTCATGATTACATTTTCTTTTTCACTTCTCTTCTACTTTACATAACGCGGTTTTAGATATTTAGTAAAAGGTAGTATTTGAAAGGATCATGGTCAAATATTCTCTTATTTTTTTCGAATAGTAACTAAGACACATACGCAGTTATGGATTTTGGTTCTTACATTTTTTTTTCAACTTATGTATTATTTATTACGTTACCATAATCCAGGCAAATATTACATGAAATTGATTCATCTTTGAACTTGCAATGCGTGTATTCAGCTACGATGGTCCCCTACTCTTCGATCGTGTTGAAATATTGACAATTTGACTTTGTATCAGATCTCAATTTACGTGACATTATGATTAGAGATAATTCGATTTTAAAATTATCTTAATGAAATGATTTATGATCATATATGTTTTATTTTGACACCCATATTTTAAAAGTCATTCTCAAGTCAAACGTTGCTACACTAGTTTAGTTTTAAATATATGGGTTGTTGTAACTGAACATTGACTAATTCGTAATGAGATATTGTTTACCACATGGTTGATAAAAACAAGAGAGTGATGAAAATGATATATTTGAGGGAAAAAAAGGAAGTAAAGAAGAAGAAGATTATTGGAAATATTGAGAGTATTACAAGTCACATCTCACCAACCCCGCAACTTGCAAAAATAAGTAAATAAGGAAGACTAGATGTCGGCCCCGGTTTGTGCACTTCACTAATAAACCAATCAATCATTCATATTCACACAATACAAATGATTATTCATAGAATAGATAACATCTTTAATGACATATTTAAAATTACACGTTTCAAAATATTATTATAACACAAGTAGGATCACATATATATAAAGAAAGAGAAACTATTTTTCAAATTTATATATAAAAAAGGGAAAATGCACAGGTATCCTTAGACTATAACTAAAATCTCAGAGACACATCTTAACTATTCTAAGGTCGTATTACCCATGAACTTTTTTTTTTTTTTTGTAATTTTGTGCACCTTTTTGACTTACGTGACATCCAAATATCTCTTACGCGCCTCAATTGCATGACAGAATGTGCCACGTAAGACAAAAGGTAAATAAAATTTAAAAAAAATAAGTTCAAAAAGTAATATAACCTTAATTTGATTAAGATGTCTCTAAAATTTTAATTATAATTTAATAGTACTTATGCATTTTTTCTATTAAAAATAAAGTAAATGGAGGAAGTAGCAATTTTGACAAAATACTATTCAAAAGCAATTATGCCATTCAGAATTCTTCGGATAAAGTCAAAAAACAAAAGAGGAAAACAAAAGGAGATTATGACATATGGTGTGATGAAGTGGCACATATAATTTATTTTTTATAAATTACGTTGATTTATTGTCATAATTTGGTCAGTATAATTTATAAACATGTAATGGGTACAAAGTTTAGAGGTTGTTAGTAAACATAAATTTCTTTGACATAATTATTTTATTTTATTTTATGTTCGTGGGGAAAAATTTATTAAGTGTGGAATCGAATTATGACGTCAAAGTGAAATGTTGAAAGTTTACCATCCCTGTTCTTGAATGATTATATTCTTAAAAAAATGAGTTATAGCTTAAAGCCTTTTAATATGATTAAAAATATATTTTTACATAAATAATTTACGCTTTATTAAACCTTATCCTTTAAAATTGAAGGAGAATTCATAATTTAGAGTTTATAAGTTTGTAAATATTTATCCTTTAAAATTGAAGGATAAATATTTTAATAGATTTCCTAATACATATACATAACCTATAAAAAAAAAACTATTAAATTCACATGAATCCATAAAACAACGCTCCAAATATGCCCTCTCAAAATCTCAAAAAATGCATCTTAGGCTCCTTACTTGAACAGTTGAACCCATGATTGGATTTGGGCCATACAATGGTAACCTTAGTTAACAATGAATGGGCCTTTGTTTAGTAACCTTGATCCATAACTAAATCACATACTTTTAAGAAAAAATTACATGAATTGGTACATTTTAATAAATAATTACTGATTTTAGAAATACTTTTTATTTATTATCATTTATAGCAATACTATATTAAATCTGCAATATGTATTAAAAGTGAATTATGTATGCAATATATATGAATTATATATGAATTATAATTGTTTTTAAGTATATTATGTTTGTTTGGTAAAAATTTGACACATTGAATTATAAGTGTATTAAAATGTGTGATAAATGAATTATTTATCATTAAAATTTGTATTATATGTGAATAAAAAATTCTTCTTTGTAATATAAATTAAACTTGTATTATAAATGAATTAAAAGTGATCAAGTGAAAAAAAATATTATTGCTATAAATGATAAATATTTTTTTATTATAGTATATTTATGTAAGTTTCCCTACTTTTAAGCCAAAACTATCATTTGTTCCTTATAAGTTTATATTTACAGAAATTCCTCAAACTGATACAATAATATAAGTCCTGATACATTAACCTGATGCGCGAGATATATTAATCGTTAAGTAAGATACACTATATTTTATACATGATACATTAATCTGATGTACATTTAATACATGATTCACTAATTTGATGCGCGAGATACATTAATTTGATGCGCGAGATACACTAATTTGATGCGCTGATACATTAATCTGATGTGTGAAAATGAGGGATTTTGAAAATTATAAAATTAATAAGGATAATAGTAATAAGAGAACTTAAAGTGAATTTCTGTCATTTTAATTATTTATCGAAGAATTGTCCGTCCATCAAAATAATAGCCCAATAAAAATAAGAGGGACAAGAAAATTAAACAAAAACTAGAATGAAGAGAACAGAACACACAACTCAGCCCACGTGCAACACATAGAAATAAAAGGGACAAAAACAACAGAGAGAAACTAATCAAACAAAAGTAAAAAAATTAAGAGACAAAACGACAAATAATTACGACATTAAATAATTGAAAATTTTGGTCCCAAAATGATGAAAGTGACTGCTGGGGCATTCATATAAATTCATTACTCAAGCAAATTAAAGCTTCTGATTGGCTGATTCATTATGGGCTTCCTTCCTGAGGCCCAATGGATCTAGTCTATCATATGTAGCTTATGGGCCTGGGCCCACTATCTTGTTCGGCCCAAATACCCCTTTTTTAAACCCTGATAACCCGCCGCCTACAACCTCTGTCACACCTTCTACCATTCGGGTGAGCACTTTGTGCCCCCGAGTAAACCTCCACTCTGTAATAGCCTGCAAACCACACAAGGGATGTAAACCGCAACAGCAAGCCTTATGAAATAGGGCTCGACTTAGAAGACATTCAGGTCGGATTGATCTCGAGTCACCCGTATGGATAACCAGTTAACCACCATCCAAACCAACTGAGATATCCATTTTTAGTGGGTAAAAATTAAAATTATTATTCATTCTTTTCATGATTATTGAAAATCGTCTCATTTTTAGTTCTTCGAGTGTTGTATAATTAACATTAAACGACCTACACCCCAGACAAACAAATGGAAAAAAAAAAAAAAACTTCTTACAAACTTTTTTTAAAATTAAAATGTTTGTAAAATTTCAATCCAAAATAAGATCTTAACCTATTATAAATTACTCTTTAGATTAGTATTTAGATGTCAATAAGCCATAATAGTTTATTTGTATGTGAGTCAAACTAAATCTTCTAGACAAATTTACCATTTTTTAATGGTAAACTAATAAAATAAATGTATACAAAAACTAAAAGTAGCTCAACTTATCTTAACTATATTTCAAAAGTCAAAACTCTTAAGACACACTGTTAGATCAACAACTCCAACAATGCACACACATCCAAATAAAAAATAAAGTATATAAACATGATCACAACATGTAACCAAGAATATCAAAGAATTCAAAATCGTATCGAAAAATTAATGGAGATGAAATATTTTACGCTGATCGTATTGTTTTTTGGAGTAATGGTGCAAGAAGGAATGAGTCAAAATAGGGATTCCTCCTCATGTATGAGCAAGTTACTGCCATGTATGAATTATTTAAATGAATCAAAAGGTGATCCACCACAAAGTTGTTGTAATCCATTAAAAGAAGTCATTAGAAAAATGCCAGAATGTTTATGTCAAATGGTAAGTATTAAAGGGAGTAAAGCAGCAGAACAAGCTGGAATTGATGTTAATGAGGCACAAATGTTGCCTGCTAAATGTGGACAACCTGTTAATTATATGGGATGTCTTAAAGGTACGATTACTCGAATTAAAACATGTTTCAATTTTGTAAAATGTACGAATAAAATAATTTTACGACTCTCTCTATTATTAAAATTCTTATTTGGTTTCAGGTGCATCAAGTTCTGCTGGAAACTCAATGGGGATCACTAGAAGCATGAAAGTATTTTGGGTGGTTGTTTCTATGATTTTATTTCAATTTTTGTGATAATCATCATTGTGTTATTACCTTTTTTTTGTATTAGTTGTTGAATATTGAATTAATTTACATTTTTTTTACTTTGGTGTTATATTTAATATCTCTATTTTAGTGAGGCAAAAATTGTTTATTGTAGAATGTAGACTAATCAGGCCATTTTTTTCAAATGAACTGTTGGCCAGTATCTGATCTCTGTTTTAAGTTGTTGAATTTCAATTTAAAGGGAAAAGAACAAATATATCCTTTTTTAACTTTGCGATTTAGAGCATAGTACACAATAATATAGCGCACATCAGATAAGAGAATACCCCCTTTATTATAAGACAGCTCCCGCATCCTTTCTTAAGAGATGGAGCGATCGTCACTCGACAACTCAAAACTGACCAATACAAAACCATGTGAGCTGTCCTTGTTTACGCATTAACCTAACGCCCTGCCTACTCGTCGTTAACTATATCCTTCAATAGAAAAATGAATATCTCATCGGCTAAATGGGCATCTTTTTGGTAAAAAAACCTATATTAACTGAATTTTAAGAAAAATGAAAATCCTAAAGTTGATTTTTTAATAAAAATGTGAAAAATTATCTCACCTTATTTTTTTTCTTACCACTCCACACCCAACCCAAATGAAAAATCTCAATCACTTTCCTATTCAATCATCACAACTATGACTGCATAATCGAGGAAATGAGTTTTTATAGTTGGGTTGAAGTAGTAAAAAGATAATTTTTTATAGTCCCTATGACATTTTAAAATTAAAAATGTATATTCACTCTAAATCACAAGTCGAAAAAAGTGAGCAAAATAATCCAAGATTAGCCCTAACATATTACTAATATTTTCAAAAAGTTGGTGGAGCTAGCTTTGGCAAAAAGGGTAACGGTCATGAAATTTGAAAAAAAAAGTTCTTTATGTATCATTTCATTTTCTTTTTAAAACGGATACAAGTCCCCTTTTTAGCCCACTTTGGTTATTAACACATTACACAAAAATCATCGTTGGCACACCCTCTAAGCCAATGAAATTGACAAAAGCCATGAAGAAGCTCAAGTTCTGGTCAAAAAAGAAGAAGAAAAAGAGGGCTCCTCTCCTCGAACAACCACCATCCCCGCCACCACCGCTCCTCCCTTGCTATTACCACTGCCCTTATAGTTACCCAGTTCAGCCGTCAGCACCACCCTTGCCACCTTGGTTCGAGTACGTGCAGCCATATGATGACTCAATTTTCACAACAGAGCAAGGTTCAGGTTCAACAGCAGACAATTCAAGACAAACTCATGGCAGTACTAATGCTCAGCACATCGACAATGTTGGTGAAATCAATCAACCAAAACCAACACCATCGGATAATACTTTGCCTCAACAGTATATGGTTCAGAATCAAGTGTATGCCGTACCTGTAATCGCAGAAGCTAGAACAGAGAGAGGTGCTGGAGCTTTTGGATGTGTGATCAATTTTGGAGCTCATTTGTTCCGTTGCTTCTTTCCTTGCTTCCATTTTCGAGAACTGAAGTAAGCTGTCATTGTTTATGCCTCTATCTGGAAACTCTCAGTATTTTTGGCAACATACTTAATATATTTATAGCAAGTAATAAAACAGTTGTATAAATATATGGATGGTAAGGTTGTTTTCTTATTTATGAAGGTGAATATTGTCATGTCTCATAGCAAGATTTCTCAAATATATATGTCAGAAATGTAGTGTCTATAGCTCAGTAGATAGCAGGAAATAAGTTGGAATTTTCATGTGGGGAAATTCCCCTATAAAACAACAAAACTGAAACAAAAGGAAGATGTAAACTAACAAAGTTAATTTGGTTTTGATTTCAGATAAAACATAAATAATGAGCTACCATACAACAATTTAAGGGCATAATTTAGTGGCACCACACCCATCTAACCTAACCTTTGTAAATGGAGCATTGGCAGAAATGCTTCAATTTTGTATCTACAAATATAGAGATGCAGCAAAGACAATATCCCTCTTGATCTTGGTAACAGCCTCTTCAAATTTTGCCTCAAGCACGATATCCCCAACGGATTTTGCAGCTTGTATTAGCTGCTGAAGAACTTCCTCCAATCTCCTGATAGCCCTGATTAAACTGCCTTCGAACACTGGAGTCATTTCCATAATCTCGTAGAACTTAGATCCTTTAGCCCAAGCATAGACGGCCTCCATGATATCAGGTCGGAAAGAACTCACGAAGTTCTCAACATCTATTTGGACCTATTGAAAGCACAACAGAGTAAGACAAAATGGTATACAAGAAATCTATAGTTGACATAACAACAATAGTTGCTCTTTTGGTTGTGGAATATGGAGGGTCTTCGTTGATTAGTTTCTCAATTCAATTGAGCTGATGTTACAAATTCAAAGCAGTGTGGATGTACATATGTGCTCAATTGAACCCAAAAAAATGAAAGATAATAACACAGTAAAACATGTTCATTCAGCTATGGTATTCTATACCATAATTATCAAAGCTTTATCAGCATAATCAATCAGATGATACATACCTTGCTCTCAAGCTGAACTTTTGCCACTTGCCGAGCTGTATCCTGTAATTGTGCAAACAGCAACCCAAGCTCTTCCCGGGGCTTTTGAGCATCCTGAAGCTTTTCTTGCCAAACAAAACAAGAGAGAAGAGAGACCATATCCTCCACTTTAATATTTCTGAAGGTCCCATTCAACATCAATTCAGTCAAGGTCAACTCATCTGCACTGCTGATTTCGCTGGCTACTTTCCCTTTCTGCAACACAACGTCATCCCTGATGTATCTGCATAACCCCCAACCTTATAAGCACTTCCATGCAATCCACAAAAATAGCAAAGTCATAACGAACAGAAGAATTCCAGAGCAAGAAACCGAGAGAACAGAGAACATGATGAAGAAGCAAATATGATACCAAACAGAGGGATCAAAGTGCGTTGCAGAAACAAAGATGGTTCAATAACTCTTTTGAGGTCTTGCATTGATTATTATCCCAAGTTGTTTAACATTTTCCTTACCACATAGAAATAGGATATACCATCATTTCTCCCCGTGGTTTTCTCTTCAAAGAAGGCTACTTATTTGTGGCTCATTTTCGACATTGTCAAAGCCAACTACACCCACCAAAGAACGACATATCAAAGGAAGGATCAGAATTACAGTAATTATTGACGGGCTTATTACAACACTAGAAACATTTTGAATGTTACTACACCTTAGAAAAGGCACAACAAAATGGAAATATAATTCTGAAGTAGACGAGAAAAAAGAAAGAAAAGATAAAGCAGTTCAACAATGGAAAGATAGCAGTAAGATATAAGAGCAATAACAATATGAACAGCATGTATACTCCTCTAATTTTGACAGATGCAATAGCCAACACAGCACAGCTTCAAAGAAGAAACAGAGCCAATCAGCAAAAACAATACGAGGTCGGTACGATAGACAAGTAAATTTACCCAAGTCTTCTAAGAGCTCTTTTCCGTGCTTTAAGTTCATCTTTGAAAGCTAAGACAGTTGAAGTACGCAATGTTCTCTTGATTGATTTGATTTTGCTGGTAAGTTCTTTCTTCTTATGCAAAACCTTAAGCTTCTCTTTTATAAGGGGAGACTTCGCAATCTCATACTCTTCAAACAGACTCTCCAGTGCCTCTATCCTACTCGAACCCTTCCTGTACGAGCTACTTTGAACCTGCAGAACATGCATAGAATGAACACCAAGCTAATATATTAGCAATGAGAGAGAGAGAGAGAGAGACATAGACTGCGTGTGACCTTCATGTCATCTTCTGGGTGTAAGAGAGGCATGCCCTCTTTTGAAAATCTATTGAGAACTTCAGAAACCTTCTTTAGTGTATTTTCTCGAATTTCTGAAGGCAAAAGATCCTTTGGTATCACAAGACGGACACTGCTCAAACTATCAATCTGTCAATTAATAGTTTATAGCAGGAAACACGTTAGCTAAGCCACACAAGCAGAACAACAAGCATACATTTAAGTTGCATGATTGACAGTGTAAAAGACCTAATGTATGTCATCAACCATTTCTATATTTTCTTTCATCACCTACCAGATAGAAGATACAACAACATGTGAACTGATCAGAAAAGATCTTCAAAATCTATGAAAATCATAGCATTCACATGCAGAAAGAAAGCAAAGGCATGCAATTGAAAGTGGTTCCTTTCCTTTCACAGTTCAACCAAAGGTGCAAGAACTGAAGGTGCTCCACAAATCCGACCTTGTTTCTTGTTGTTAGGGTCTGTTAATGGTGGTTCTTGAGCTTACTCCTTTCTACAAGGATTTAACCTCAGTTTTTCATAGTTTCATCCATCATTTCACTGACCGTTAGGCCACACCGTTGGTTGTGTAAGTTTGAAGTTATCCTAGTAGAACACACACGAAGGCTTGGTACAGTTTCAAGACTCTTGTCGCAATTCATCATCATAAATTACTAAATCTAATACTCATTATCAGATTTTCTAGTAGCCAAATAAGCCTAAGGAGCTTACCTGGGACAAAGGAAGAGAGACAACAGCTGGTTCCCCAGCATCCTTCAACCGAACGACTTTAATTGTCTTTCTACCAACCTCATCCTTCTGCACTATACATCTCGTGAGTACATCTACTGTATAGTTCGCGTCCTCCGGTTTTTTGTTTGCATCATCTGAACATGAACATTGAACTAAAGGTTAAGGAAAACTAACAAAAGAGCTCAACTGATGCCGAATCAAATCCTCACCTTCAGAAATCCCTTTCACCCTTTCAAAATTAACTATTACTCCCCATGTGACCTCTTCATTGATAGAGAAGGTTGGATCAACATCAACCTTTGTACACTCAATGCATACAAGCCTACCAGGCTGCAGGAAAGGTAAGCAATATTTTGGAGAAAAAACAATGCCACGTACATCCCTCTTCAAGCTCTTATATTGTTCTAGCAGATTATAATATCTCTCAAGGCTGTCTTCTTCTTCAATCACAATTGAGTTTTTCTCCTCTTCAAGAATCTTTGCTTGTTTCTGGCAAGAATAAGGAAAAATAAAAGCAAATCTCAGTAGAATTTCAGAGAGAGAGAGAGAGAGAGACGGGAGTTAAGTCAATTGACAAACCTCAAGATCAGGAAGTGCACGATCTGCTTGAAATTGATAAAATGAGTTACGCAGCAGATTTTCAGGATGACCATCTTCAGACCGTATTTGATTTAAAAGCATGTTATAGCTTAAATGGAAGGCACTGATATACACAAAAGAAAGTCAATTACAAAGTTGGACGTTCTATACGATGATAAAACAAGTTTCTTTTTGGCTGGGTTTGGGAGATTCATTTTTATTTTTATTTTTGTCACCAAGAAATCTCGGGGGCTAGTGGTGCACACTTCAAAATTTGGAGGATAATGAGCTTGCCCCTCTACACGGCCATACTCATTTATTTAACCAATTATTCATTTTTCAGCAGTGCCAAATAGAAGTACAGTTGTCATCTCTGTCTTTTTTCCAGTACGTAGAAACATCTTAATATGGGAAAAAAAGAACATATTTCTGATCCTCCTCCTCTAAAGAAAGATAATTTACTCAAGAGAGTCTAGACTTAAATGAGAATTCAAAATTGGGCACCTGTTTAATGCATCAGCACTTCCTTTTAGCATGAATTTAGCTGTAGAAGGTTCAAGTTTCTCATCAACCATAAGGATGCAGATCCCACGATCATCAATCCCCCGACGGCCAGCACGACCACTCATCTGAATATACTCACCACTGGATAACCACCTAAACTTGTCTCCATCAAATTTACGAACATTTGTGAAGACAACAGTTTTTGCAGGCATGTTCAACCCTATACTGAAAGTCTCTGTGGCAAACAAACACTACAAGAAAATCATATAACGCAACATGATTAGAATTGATCTTAGAAGAATCTCTTACAGAGGAATAAAGTAAATACCTAAATTTTTATGCATACATAGCTGCAAAGTTTGCATGTGTAAGAATTTCTGTATCCTGTAACTTCAGAAGTACTTAAATATGAGGTAAACAGATCTGAAGAAAAAAAAAAAAAGAGATAATATATACATTCTTCTGGCACCTATTCTTTTATAAGCGTTCCTCTGGCACCTTCGTAGAATGATGGCAGAAACCATATTCCATATGTAGAGCCTAAGCTGGCCTTAGACACTTAAACAGGAGCATTTGTCCCCACTTATGGTCCCACCCGGTATCCGGTACCCGATTTTTGGGGCCTGATAATCCGAATTTGCACAGGGAAGTCCCACTTTTGGGGGGTAAAGCACTCTCAATCAAAGACGATTCCATACTCAGGGATAGAACTCGAGACCCTCTAGTTAAATGGTGGAGTACTTAATACTCCACCACAACCTTTGGTGGTACGAACAAGAACTTCCTCACCAAAACTGAAGGTCACCTTAACGACCAAAGCATCATTTAATTAGTTGAGCTAGTAGTACTCTATTAGAGGATTAATAAGTTCACATGTTTCGAGCATTCTCATCTACTCCACAAACTGCAGCAAAATTTCAGGACACAAGACAAATAGATCTTTAAAAGCAAACATACTTCTTCTTAGAGTGAATGAAGTCATGTTGTCACATAAAATCCTTCTCCTCATAGGAATAATACTTTGAAGCAATTAAAGAAATATTTTCTCCAACCTTGATGAACCCTTCTTGGAACAGGATTTCAATCACTTCTTTCAATATAGGAAGCAAACCAGAATGATGCACACCAATTCCACGTTTCAATAGAGGTAGCATATTTGAAACCTGCAATTACAAATATAGAGATCAGTTACCAGCAAATACTCTACCCAAAGATCTAAGATGTGAAACAATTATCTTTTCCCATAACAAAACAACCCTGCTCCCAGGGACATATGGTGAAAGAGAATATGGTAGAAAGTAGAAACTGTACAAAGTAGGAAGAGTGTTCAGTGCTTCACTGTAACCACATAATAAATCTCAGCTATACGTCTAATCAAAAATAAATATCAGACGCTCACCTGAGGCAGCTTTTTATCATCATCCGACAACATGTCCATGGCACTCCAGAAAATAGTTTCAATATTCACCTTCTCATCATCATTGTTTAAATCCATTTTAGCCATCTATTCCAATTTCAAAAGGCAGAACAGTTAGCCTATTAACCAAGAACCAGTGTTTTTAGACAGATCTAAATGTTCTCATGTCCCAACAGATAAAACCTCTATATACTCTCACACAAAGAGTTGGTTTAAAAGTGGATGGAAAAAAAATATACTTCTACAGTATGGAATGTCATGTCAAAGGTTGATGGCATGGTCTCTTTTCTCTGAACCAAGTGAAAAAGACTATAATAGAGAAGAAATCAGGAAATTGGAACGCTGGTTTGCCAACATCACAGTACAGCAATACAACCATCTAAGAATTATCCACTTCAGCAAAATACACAGAAAAGATACCTGCATTGCTAGAAATTCACATTCCCTTTTGCTGAAGCTGAAACATATTACAGGATCATATTGCCGCTGGATTATCATTTTAACCATCTTGAATATGTCACTATCCTCACCAGATTTGCCAACAACCAGACCCTTCTGCCACTTGCTACTTTCTCTTTTTTTATCCCCTTCATTGGCTGGAACAAGAGCATTCAAAGCTTTCTGAAAACTATCCTCACGAAACTTCCCTTTATCATCAACCACCAAGTATAGCCCATCACCACCAGAAGGAAATATATAATGCTGAAGTGGTGTGGGTCTATAGTCCGTATAAACAATGTGACATGGTTGCTGATGGACCTGCACCATGACAAACCAAATTATTATCCCACCATAAGATTCAAATAGTTTAAACTTTCATAAATTAGAATCTCAGCAAAATAGGATAACTCAAGATTGTTCTTTCGAAGTGGTGAAATATTCTGGTAATAAAAGCTCTTCTCATCGTTTGCCATTATGGATATCTTGATGCCTTAGTGGACTAGCCAGAATAATTGGTAGATACAGCTATTTATTTGCATGCACACAAAAGAGAAAAGAAATTCATGAGACATGGATTCCTGAAAAGGAACGGAAAGAGGCGCAAAGGATTAGGGAAAACAGTGAATCAGCTGGATCTAAAACATTGCTTTGTACCCCTATGTCAATCTTTAGTCCAAAACTCTTTGCTTGGATTCTCTCTCAAAGCATCATCCTATAATAGTGTATGCCATCATCCCCAACATCAAAAGACATGCAAAACCTATCTACTTCGTGAAGAGTGAAGTAGTTTATAAAGGCAGCAAGTTTTTTTTTTATAATATATATATATATATATATATATATATTGGTTCGGCAGTGGCGCCCTCCAATGTT
>CM040618.1:124757622-124837000 GCA_022817965.1 Solanum lycopersicoides
CGACGCAAAATTCTTGATAGGAAACAATTCGAAGAGGGGACAGGACCACATGAAGAGGAAACAAATCATCATGGTGAAAATAGATACCACAGTACTGACTCTGATTGGGATTTATCTGACAGAGAGAAAGAGGGAGTGAAGCGCCACCATAGCACAGGGAGAAGATCAAGAAACCACCATAATGAAAAAATGGGGCGTCAACATCATAATGATGACATCAAAAAACGAGTTAGCGGTTCCGACTCTGGTGATGATTTGCAGGAAAAGAAGAGATACGGAGATGCAGGATCGGGTAACAGAGAGAGGGGCTCAAGACACAGGAAGGAAGATCGTTATACAGATTCCAGCAGTGAGTGGTTGGATGAGACACGAGACAGAAGTTTGCATCACAAGAAAAGAAGAAGCAGGTCTAGGCGTCATAACGGTGTTCCATCATCACCTGATCGCTGGGATAAGAGTAGCAGAAGCCATGATAGTAATACCACTGGAGATCGGACTGCTGCTATCACAGATAAAAGAAAGCCAAGTTCTGACAGGAGTGTCGATTCAGATATGGATTACCCTCATCACTATAATGAAGACATTGGGGAAAGAGGCCGCTGGGAACCTGATGAAGGTGCTACTGGAACACACTCTAAAAGTGATAAGAAGTCTGTAATTGATGATTCTGAAGATCACAATGTGGAATCTGAGTTGAATGATGATGGGAACTATAGTGGTCGTACAACAAGGGGAGTAGCCGATCAATCAATCAAAAAAAGGAGGGAAACAGTGATAGGGTGGACTCTGCGAAGAAGTCAAAACGATATAAAGAGAGTGATAGGGCACAGAACGGAAAAGACAGGAGTTACACTGGACACTTGAGTTAAGCTCACAAGGCAGCCATTGCATTACTATTTTCACGAGGTTCATGCCATATATAATCAGTTGTAATGCTGGAAAGAACTTGAGGGGGACACATGAATGACGACGTTACATGCATCAGCCATTGCTAAATTTCAATGTTAGATTGTAAATAGTCGATCTTGTTTGTCTGAATGAAGATCAGGTTAATTTCTGATGCATTCCCAAATCCCAACTGCAGTTGAGAAAGTTGCCATTTATTCCAATAGATGCAGAAGAACATATTGGTGATCTCCCTTAAGGTGTTAATCTACTTGAAGAAATAAATGGTCAAAATGTGTGGTTACATTCACGTCTTTCACTAATTCAAACTACCTAAATTACTCTTAACTTATTACTTTGACATGATAACTACGCTATCAACTATTATTATTTACTTGTCAAATAAAAATTTAAGATTCCATTTATCGATTTGGAGGACTAATTTATTATTGTGAGAACAATCAATTAAGTTCAAAGTATAACATATGTACATAATAATATGCAGAATATACCCTTTGAGGTGGCCCAGTGGTTTGAGTTTGAGATTTTCATATGAATATTTCATGTTTGAATCTCTTGCCAGCGAAAGCAAGAGGTTCACCTTTGGTTGAGCTCGTCGCACAAGGCTTGCCTAGTGCGGTTAGTGGTTTGCGAGCTATTGCATAGGAGGTTAACCTTGTGCGCACCCAAAAATAGTGATTGCGTTTTCTCTTGACATCAAAAAAATAAAAATAAAATATGCAGATTATGACAAGATGAGTATGTATTCGATTATAATTCCTTCTCGTTTATTAAAAATTATTAGATCAATTAACTATTGTCTAAGATCTAAAATGGATGTCAGTGTCCGTATAAATTTAGAAGAAAAAGAAATTAAAGAGAACTAGAGAATAAAATGAGAAAACTATAATTTGATTGGAAGATAATTCTAATATTTTAAAAAAAATTATGCTCCATAGTATGACTTACTAAATAAATATTTAACACAATTTGTTTTTTAACTAACATTGTAATAAAAGCATCATTTGAGATCATAACACCACCTAAAAAACCCGAAGTTTATTACTAGCACTAAAAACCCTGAGGTTTATTACTAGCCAAACCTTTAAAATTTGAGTCTCTTCTCCTTTCTCCGCCGCTTAAAAACGAACGGAAGAAAATCGCCGTCACCAGCGCCGCAAATACAATCGCCGGCCACCGGTTCTGATATTCGTTCTGGTCGACCACTTTATTCCAGTAAAACCAAATTCCTCTCTTTTTTTTTTCTTCTAATTCTTGATTTCTATCAGTTGTGAAAATATTTTAGGTTTTTCATTGAAGTTGATAAATGTAAGTTGAATTTATTGGTTTAATTTTTTAGGTTTGTGGAGTAATAGTGAAAGATGGGTTCTATTAAGAGGAAGTCGCAAGAGTTCTCCAATGAGGGTGATATTCCTCCAAGTAAAACGCTGAAACAAAATGATTACTTGGTGTGGATGAGCCAGTGACATGTCTGCATGATGTCGTATCCGAAGGGTATGCTCCCTCTGCTTCAACTTCTGGTTTGCCTCAACAAGATTCAAAACCTGCTAAAGAGTTCCCTTTTCCACTCGACCCTTTTCAATCTGAAGCAATCAACTGTATTAATAATGGTGAATCAGTCATGGTAAGCTTGTCTTATCCCAATCAATCTATCAAAGCATCTTCTTGATGCTCTTGTATTAAAACTGTTATTGGGATCCCTATATCATTCCAGTAATAAATAATTAGTCTTTTATGGAAGGCATAATACATAAACAAACATGACCCTTAACTTGGCGTCAAGTAGCACACGATAAAAATTAAACGAATAGACACGTTCATCCCACATGCACCCTACATGACAATTTGTGTCCTACTGGCATCCTATATGATTATGCCATGTAGGATACGTGTGTCTACTTTTCAATTTTATACAAGTTTATGTACCTACTTGTGCACATCAAAGTTTGAAGGCATAGTTGTCCGCTAAAACCAAGTTAAGGTCAGTTTATGTATCATGCCTTTATGGAAAATTGCAGTTCGGTCAGTTTCTCTATATCCACACTTATCTTAAGTAGACCTTAGTTCAGATAAATTGTTTACTTAACAGTGGGTGACTGAATTGGAAGTGTGCCTGTAGGTATCAGCACACACATCAGCTGGAAAGACAGTTGTGGCATTATATGCAATTGCCTTGTCGTTGAAGAATAACAGCGATAGTATTATACTTCACCAATTAAGGCTCTTAGTAATCAGAAGTATAGAGAATTCAAAGAGGAGTTTTCAGATGTGGGTTTAATGACTGGAGATGTCACAATTGATCCAAATGCTTCTCCTGGTATGCCCAGTTTGTGCTCGATGCTTTTGCCCTTAGCTTTTCTTTATCCGTCTGGGGTTTCAGTAGGCTAAAGTGTGTTTTGGTTTCAGGTAATGACTACAGAAATCTGGCGTAGTATGCAGTACAAAGGATCAGAGGTTACAAGGGAGGTGGCTTGGGTTATTTTTGATGAGGTACACTACATGCGTGATAGAGAAAGAGGTGTGGTTTGGGAGGAAAGCATTGTTATGGCCCCAAAAAATTCCAACTTTGTCTTCCTCTCAGCGACGGTGCCCAATGCTAAAGAGTTTGCGGATTGGGTTGCAAAGGTACTTGTCTACACTCATCGATATTGATCAGTATGCTTGATGCTAGAAACAATCTGATATGCTCATGGATATGACTTCTACTTTATTAATGACCTCATTGAAAGTTTTCTGGAATTCTTGAGATATACTTGAAAAGGTATATTGATTGCCTTTGGTTTTTAAGAACTTGTTATCATAATGCTGCTGCTTAAGTCATGAAAGTAATAATATATATATAATATATATAGTATAGATGTTACCTAAAATGTGGAAGCTATGTATACAAAGATCTCATGACAAAATCCAAGGACAAAACCTCCTCAGCTACAAAGAATATGAATCGAATGTCTAGGATTTCTGTCCAGAACCAGGAGGTGCAGGTGGCATCCGGCTAGGTGTACGGCGACTTCTAGACCCTGCATCACCATTTTGAGGGGCATTTGAAGTACCATCAAATGCAGATCGCCATTCATCACCTGATGACTGTCCACCAGATCTTGAGACGCTTTCTGCAGATGATTATAATTTTAAAAGAAGCACAAGGGCAAGAATAATATTGGTGATAAACTGAGTTTGTTGAAAACCCCTTTAGCATTTACAAATAAGAGAAAGGGGATGAATTGGAAATCGAATCACAGTGGTCCATAACTTACAATATCCCAAACAGTAAGTTCAAGCTTTCTAAGTGTTATTTGAGCTTTTTTCTTATGGTGTGGAATGATGTTTCAACTATGTTCTCTTTCATACCAAAAAGAGTCTAAAATCTTAATACTTCTCTGAATCAACTGCATTTGTTATTATACATTAGAGGAACTGTTTTTCATTTTTATTTATGTGGAGGCAAGTACATTATACCACAGGAGTTTGTTTTGATAATTTAAGATGGCAACATATTAAATTGCTGGAAATTCAAAGAATTGAAGGATAAGGCTTCAAGTAAAAGCTATCAAAGGTTTTGCCAAATACCAGCTCCATCACTATTTGAGTAGCTAGACGCAGCAGCTGCTCGATTATCATGAACACTAAGCTGCTGAGTGACCTTAGCAAGAAGAGAGGACTGTTTCTGAAAGTGCTCCCTCCTACGCTTCACATTATGGTCTTCCAGGAGTAGCTCTTCGATCTTTGCTCTACTTTGTGCGCTACAGAGTCAACATTTTGATACACAGGGGTGCAAGTCAGAATATAATAAGAAAGAAGCAAAGATAACAAACAATAAAGAGAGTTTTCTTAAGACAAACAAGGCTGTATAAATAACACTTTCATATGCCGTAGATATTCTGGGTTCATCAGCTTCGAGTAAAGTAAAATTTGTCAGATTGATCTTTTATATAAAAAAAAGATCCTCTGCATACATACGGTGGTCAAAATCAGAGCTCCTGGAATTCATAATTCCTGAAAGGAAATACAACTGCTCCTAACCTGACAGAACTGTACAACTTATTAAGCATATCTTCTCGGGCCTTCTCCACTTGGCAAAGAACAACTGCCTGAGAACCAGTTATACCAAGTTAAACAGGGTATGGAGAACAAAAGTGCAGGGAATAACGGTTACACTAAACTGACCTTTGGTACATTAGCAGCAAGACTGTTGAGAACAGCTTCAACATAACCACGTACTTCTTGAGCCATCCATCGAAGTTCTTCTTCAGGATCTGCAGGTTTCCTAGTCATCATGTCCTAAATAGAACACAATCCAAGTATTTTCCATGTAAGATATTTGACAACACAGATTGTGGAAAGAGAATATTCCATAAAATGCTGGTGTACAAATTCAATGATCTTATCAAGAAGTCAAAATATGAAGAGATTCTTTACAGGTAAGACAAGAAGAATACTCCTGGCACTAAAAAACTTTGTGCAGTAAAATATTTATAAACAACAGCAGTATCTGGTAAAGTAAACTGAAGAAACTGTTTCTGATGAAGTAAACTGAAGAAACTGTTTATGATGAAGTAAACTGAAGGAACATTTATAGGAAGAACCTGCAAATAAATTAATCTGAGTCTTTAACGAACTGCGTTTTGCTACTTACAGGTGTCCCAGGTGTCCCCTCTGATAAACTTGGCCTCATAGGTTGGCTGGACTCAGCAATAACTTGACCTCCTTTAGAACTTATGACATTTTTTAATTTATTTAACCACTCAGTCTTCTCAGCCAAAGTTTCTGCCTTCAAAATAACAGTACTTTGGGCTGCAATATAAATAAAAAAAAGGTTGTAAAAAATGAAAGAACAAATCATATAATTCCCTTGCAAAAGGAAATTCAGGAATATGCACCACCTTTAAGAATAGTCTTGTATTGAACCCTGTTTGTTAATTTGAACACGAGACTAGGTCCCTTTCCTCCATCAGGCCCAGTTGCCTTCTTATCTTTCGAACTTTTTGATGGATCGTCTTCTTCAGAAACATCTTCAAGATTACATTCCTGAAGATTTCGCATTGCATGTTCCATGATAAGATAAAGGTCCAACATATCCAGATAATGAATGCTATAGAAATGCAAATATTAAAGGGGATGTGCAGCCAGTCAGTCATACAAGATCACAAATGATCATATTTAACTGAAGGAAGCAAGAAGCACACACAGAAGATAAATATTATGGCCATATCCCACGTAAATCTCCATTTGAGTTGGTCCATAGGTGCAACACCAACGAGAATTGATGGTGTAAATAGGGATGGGTAGACCCACAATCACACCGAGGGTAATTGTTTCAAAAGATCTACAGTCTCTCAAAATGGATTTAGCTAGAAGCAAATAAAGATCCATATAAGTGATACCATCTACATGAAATGAAGGTTTAATTAATGTTAATGAGGATGAGTATGAGATTTAGCAAATTCCAGCTTTAGAGAACCTTTAGTTTTACTTAAAAGACAAGTTATTTAGTCTTGGAATAAAATGAGTGTATAGAGTGCTGAAGTGAATGTAAAGGTTGACTGATTGATGTTACTTGATAATCTCTGAAAACTCCATACCCACAAATTTATATTTCTTCATAGAATTTGACAACAACGATCAGAACTGAACCAAATACAGCAACAACTTCTCCAAGTTGACCCGAAACCCATGTAAAAATGCAGTTATTCACTGTAAGTTTTTAGGAACAACAAAAGATTTTGAATCATAAGCTTGAGACTTGTGAAGTTCAATGTTTAGGCCTTGAATTTTCAAAAATCTGGACTTAAAAAGAAATACCTGGACTCTATGACCAAGTTCAATCAACTCTTCAAAAAAAAAAAAAAAATTGTGCTCGTAGGACTTGATGCTAAGAGGGTGGAAACCCTAATGTTACTCCTATAGGCTGTAGCTCTAGAGGTGGCTTCATCTCATTTTCTAGACTTTGATATGCCATGTGACTCTTGCAATATTTGATTTGCACAAGATGTGGTTCCTAGATCTAACATAACCCTACATCCGACACACAAAAACCTTCGTAAAGTTATTTTTTCCTTTTTTCCCTACTTTTTTCTGACAACTTAAAGCCAACCTTTTCTGTGGTACAAGAGAACATGAAACAACCATGAAATATACTATGCCCCAAAAGTTTAGAGCAAGAGCTGTGTAAAATATGTATTGGTAGATTGTTGCATATAACATTTAACATGGAAAGAACAATCTAGATGAAACAGATCTCAGCCAGAAAACTTATCAAATCTATCAAATGAAAAAGAAAGCAGCACACGAGTCAAACAGCTGAAAGCACTTCCGGAATTGAAAATACCTCCAACTAAGGCAACCACCAAATTGTCAACCCAGCAATCTTAACAGAGTAACAATTATAATAAACACATAGAACTCACAGAAGGCTTTTCTAATAAATCTATAAAAATAACAAGTGCAAAGTACTTATCGCAAATTGAAATGTAAATATCAAAGAACTAGATCTTAAAACCAACAATTGGCTTTTAGTACCTCCAAAGTAATTACACCATGGAAATGCCGTTCTTCTTGCTTCTTGGTATATCCAAGCTGCAAAAGCGTAACTAAATCAAACAGTGGCACAAACTAACTGCTATAATATCTCGTAATTTAGCTAGAATGGATACATTAAATACTACTAGTGAGGGCTCAATTTTAGCTTTTTCTCTTTATGGGGAAAACTATCATGTACAAGAAACATATATAAAGGTCACCCACATGGTGAACAATATTAAGTCATCTTATATTGGATGATCCATTACTGATAGTACACAGGTATATTAGTGCGCAATTAAAGGGCCCAAGTCTTCCTGGGTTTCTCTGTTCCCACTCTTATTGCTCATATAATACCCTACTTGGGGAATGGATACAGTTCATATTCCAAATTCTTCCAATTGAAGTTTGGATTTGGACATATATACTTTTTCTTAGATTTTGAACAGAATAGTTTATGAATTTTAGAAAATTTAGAAAGATGAATAAAGAGAAAAGAAAAACTTCGAAAAAGTAGACATTCCATTTAAATAGGCCCAAATACAGATGAAGAGAAACTAATTTACGTATCAAAATACTGAAACATCTTATCATTTGGTCTAGAATACAAGTAGTAACATCTTTTCCCAGCTTAATATAAATTATGCAACTACAAATAAAATATGAACTTGCAGTAAACTCGGAAGTATAGTACTACTTTTCCTCCTTTCTGCCATGAGCTGTTGACTCGATTATTGATCTCAAACTAAATCGTAAGTTCCAACAATTAATTACTCCCAACAGGAAATGCTATAAAAGGACCACATACATATAATTAGGTCCAGTAAGCAATGAAACTTCACCAGCTGACATTAGAATGGCTTAAAAAGCTACAATGCTAACCTTTCCGGTCTTGTCATTTAAAACAAACCATCGCTTGCTCCAGCCACTTTTTTTATCACTTTTCTTCTGTAGAAACCCTGCATGTAGACGGAAGCTATGTGTAAGCACAACAAATTTAGCACTTTGGTACAGTAAAAACTTCAAATAAGGCATTGAGGAACCATGTTAAAAGCTCAAAGGCTCCAAATAATCACATTTGCTTGGAGGAATGTATTTGATTATAAGTTCTCAATGCAACAAAAGGGCTAATCCAGAATATAAAATCCTTAATAAAATGCTATTGTGGAGTGTGAAACGAATTATTATGAATGCCATGTAGATGTTATTAATGGTTATGGCTTAATTATTAGGAAGCTCAGGAATTACGGGAGTTTTCGTATTTCATGTACTTCAAAATAAGATTTTTATTTTTGTAATAACAGCAAAGCACTAAATAGTTTCAGGCAGTACCAAAAGGGGTTTTCTCTCTTCATTTTCTTTTCACTCGATATCAAAGCCTTTACGATCTCGGTAGAGATTTAGGTAACTTCTGCATTAGGCGGTTCCGTGAAGCCAAAGTTTGTTTTCTTTTCCATGTTTTGCAACTTTGTTTTCCTGGGATTGTACTAGCGATTCCACACCTCTTTTTGATGGTCATTCTTGCGTCAACACCTCTTCCAGCTACAACTCTGCCAGTCTTCCAACCACTACCTAGCAATTTTTTTCCATCACCGTCCGAACAACTCTTTCAGTTACTATTCAACCGCCAATGCGAACTATGCCAGGGATGTCTTAAATATTCGTGTCGCCATACTTCCTGGTAACTGAGAAAATGTCACATTTTTTGAATGTGCTGCAAGAAGCGCTTTAGCTGTGTAACTATCAGCAACTTTCCAAGTGAAAGAGTTCCAACACAACTTTCTTTTAGTGATTATTCACTAATTGGTGACACTTAATAGGCAACTATTTACTATTATCCTAAATATTTAGTATTTCTTAATTTTAAAATAAGCAAAGTCAAGTTGTTTCACCACCTTGACACGTTGAATACAAGGAGAGTAGTTATTTGCATGAATTGTTTTTAATTATTATGCCGAAAGCCAAGAGAATCATTAAGAATAGTGTACATTATAATTATTACGAATTCCATAAATTAGAATACTTGTCTTATCTCATGTAGCTCAAGGTTCCAATAAAGCATAGTCATAATCACAACACAAGAACAATAACGTTCATGGCAACTCCAATATCAATAGTGCATATGGAAACGCATGTATGCTTGTAAATGGGGATTTGTTAAAACTTTATTTTCTACAGTGTAACATCAAGTTAAATTTTATATAAGGTGGATGACCTCCAAGTGTTTCCAAGATGGTCACTCATTCTTTCTCTACTTCGTCTCCTATTTCAGCTCTCTAGCCATGATAAAAGTGATTTTGGGTTGCAAATGTAGCGAATGTCTACGGAGAAAGTTAAAAATAATTCTATCTAAAATTTTACACCAACTACATACTTTATTAAGTATACTAACTTAGCTTTTTCTTGTTTCTTTTTCACCTCCATTGGCGCAAGGCCCAGCACTAGTATTAGTGGACTAACTAAAGGCTACATTTAAAAGTAGCCAGTAAAACTGCTAACTATATATATTACTGAGAATTTTCTGTAAATCATGATTACTATTGGGTTACCCGACTCTTAAAGACTAACAAGAACTAATCTTACACTCTACTGGCAGCGGAAACACTTGCTAAATGCAACAAACTATGAGAAACACTTGCACAACATACTCCAACAAGCCTAAACAAACTAGATAAATCAATATCACTTCAGACAACAGCGTTCAGAAGGACAAAGAAGCATCCCCCAAAACAGGCAAAATAAAAAAGCTAAATGACATTTTGTATCAAGGTCAACAGAATATTTATCATGACTTTATGTGTTTGATTGTTTATCAATCATGCTCATCTACCTTCAGAAGGAGAGAACCAAGAATTTATCTTGTATTAGATCAACAATTATTGGAGACAAGCTCAGTAATTTAAACCTGCTGTTATCTCCCCATCAGGTCCTGCAGTCTTCAAGACTGGTCCTTCTTGTGAATCCTTATCTTGCTGAGCTGATTTATCCTTCCCCGACTTTGAACTACTTTTTTCATCTCCAGCCTGCGAGCTGGTTGCCTATATGAAAATTAGTTGCAATTAGGAGAGATTGTTCTACTCATAATTACCATGGAGGGAAGAAGAAAAAGAAACGAAGCAATCTCACTAGAAGGAAGATGATCATGTTAACAGATGCTAATGTGTCAACAGAACTTTGAAATCAACAGACATCTCCTACTACATTGCACAGTGGGTTGCTGGTATTTGGAACATGTTCATTACAATTTGATGGCTTAATATGGGTCATGCCTGACAGTATCAAGGAGGTCTACATTAGTTGGAGTTCATGGAAGGTTGATAAATCCATCAGACAAGTTTGGAAAATGGTTTCCGCTTGTATATTTTGGTGTGTTTAGAATGAGGAAGAGAAGATGTTTTGGTAGTATATCAACTCTAAACCACTCTCTTAAGGCTATATCTCTTTTCAGATTTGTGTAGGTGGGAGTCTATCCTCAGATTCTCATTTGAAGTTGTTGAACTTTAGCTCTTTATCCTTAGTATAGGACTCTTTGTAACAAAGCTAACAATCTCACTCTTTTGTAACTATTTTGCTATATGCATCTTCTTGATGTCATTTATAATACTACTTACTTCATAAAACAAAAGAAGAGAAAATCCAAGTAATTCCAAAGCTTCAGGACAGCAGAAGGTAAAGAACTCAAGTAATCAGTACTCATTGCAAAGACTGGCCTACCCTATTCAACATGGATTGCTCTGCCTGTGCTGCCTTCTTGGAGGATTGGTTCTTCAGGCCGTCGTCACGCCGCTGCCTATCCATCCTGGAGAAACCAAGGATTTTAACTTTCACCGAACAACAGATTACTGGGAGAAATAACGTGAAGGACAGAAACATGAAAATGCACCATAAAAGAACATACATCTCACTCCCAGTATTTTCCAAAAGAGTAGTTCTTGATCTCTTTTTGTTCTTCTTTTGGTTAGTCACTGGGAGCTCCCAGTGGAACTATAAGGGTTCTAACTCCTTTTTTCTCTCATATTCAGTTTGTGTCTAAAAACAACTTTTATAGATGAGATAACATCAATGCGAAACACCCTTGATGATGTTTTTCTTTTTTATCAGGTAAAAGTAATTGTGCGTGGATGATGCTAATGAAAACAAAAGGTTTAAATGCATCTTGAGACTAAATTCTCTTGGAAGAACAAGTGATTTTCAGTTTCCAAGAGAATTTCAGTTTTTGGTTTTAATGTTGAGTTAGACTCAATGTCCACTTGCTTTACAAATACGCTAGAAAAAAATCCACTGACAATACAGGTAGCAACTAGTGAAGCCCATAGATGAGTCTATGCTTTATTTGTCTCATATTGTAATAATACTGAAAATATGATTAGTAGAGATTTTTACATTAAAGGCTGATTATTTCTGAAAAAATGTTATGTATCGAGGTAACAGAGTAAATGCAAACAAAAATATGATAACAATATTCTGGAAAGAGAGCAACGAAAGAAGCCAGATTATGATCATACCGCCTTTGCACCAAACGGATAAAGTGTTGTGGGGGAACATAAACCCGCTCCATGTCAACAAGCGCAATAACCATATTCTTTGCTTCAGTTCTAAACCCATCCAGAGCAGTAGTCGCAATTGCAATTACCTAAGATGAATTATTTCCATAAGAAGAAAAGAATATCACAAGATTCAACTTGTAAAATGACAGATCTGCATGATGGGCACCTCTTGCTTAAAAGGAGGATACTTTCCCAGACCTGGTGTCGAATTAGCAGCTTTTGAGACAATATCGACAAGTACTCGGTGCACCTACCAAAATTTTTAAAGCGATTTAGAATGTAGAAAGAGGAACATTACACAAGTAACTTGGACAGGTCCTTGGAGAAATGTTCAAGGAAGCATAATTTCTCACTAACTGTCTCAGGCACAGATAAATATTGCAATTAATGTGGGTTCATTTTGCATGACAGTATTTCCAAAGGCCATCTACAATAGCTTGGATGGCCTTTGGAAATACTCTCATGCAAAATGAACCCATAATTTCTGAAGAACAAAACTAATACTTCTGCAAGACAACTTATAGTGCCAAAAATGCAACATTTCTGATTAAGTTGGGGTCATTTTTCATGAGTGTATTGCCAAAGGCCAGCCAAGGTATTGAAAGGAGAAGAAAAAAAACAAAATGCTTCTGAAATACAATTGTGTACTGCCAAAATTGCATAATTTCTGATTAACGTAGTAGATAGGAGTAAATCAGTACTACCCAAGGAAATCACTTAATGAAATAATGTAAGGGTATAAATAAGCTGGAGGCAGAGACTGTCAACAAGCCCTAGTAACCACAACCGTTGTCTTGATAGAATCATGTTTATGGGAGCTAAGATTGCATCATCATATTAGAATTTTCATTTTTTCTAGTTAACCAAATATGAAATCCGTGAACGAAGAAACGAAAAGATCGTATGGGGAAGAGGAAAGGATATGAGGTGGTGTCATGAGGCCAGGAAAAAGAGCAGGCTGAAAGTGACAACAACTATTATGCCTCAATCAGAAACTAGTTGGGGAAGAAGGGACGATGAGATACAATTAAAACTACTAAATAGGTCAAGCAAAAACAAACAATTGCCTTGATAAAGCAGAATAACATCGGATAAAGATCACCTCTTCGACACAAAGTGTTGAAGGCTCTTTCGCCATCTCCAACACGCTCTTTATTAAAGACCTTAACCCTTTCTCCGGAGAAATAAGATAAGGTTGGTAGCCATCTGCTTCTAGCACAACCTTCAGTCAACATGGAAGGTTCACTTGAGAAAATGAAGAACAAGGAATCATTTAATAAAGATGCACTTGAAGCCATGATGGAGTAAGAAATATACCCTCTTCACATTTTTTAACTCAAAGTGTCTATCCATAGGAAGCTGCTTAATCCTATCAGGGAATTTGCCTTCAAAACTTGCAATTACTTTCCAACCACCGCCCTACAGAATTAGCTTACATGCAGTAAGTATATATATACCCCCAAAGAGATTACACATCTGACAAAAAAAAACTAAAATAGCACATGGTTCTGTATACCAATCATGGATCCCAATTGCCAGAGGGGCTTCTAGGTTAACATAATAAACATAAAACTGAAAAGGGAACTTGACAGATGAATTCTCTTTTGTATTGGTAGTTGAGAAAACTTGATAGATTGATGTGGCTGCATCACACACTCAATACTGACATATTATGACACCCTCTAAGTGTGCCATTAAAAATTATTTTTGACTTTTTCAAAAAAAAAAAAAAGAGAGAGAAAGAGAAAAGATTTCCCACCGGCTTGTCAATAAACATATACCAACAAAAAGGTAAAAACTAAATAAAGGAATTTCCAGTAGCACTTGATTTCTCAAAGGACAATTCACTTTTAAATTGGACAAATTCTTGTGACAGAAACTTCAAGCAACATGTTAGCAATATCATGACTATAAACTTTAAAAGAAACACTAGGCTTTCATTCTTTGTCCTACTCCAAGACTCACCTCTCCAGTTGTAAGATGTTCCAGAAACTTATCCTCGAATTCACGACAAAGCTCAAGGGCTAAAGCTTTTGTACCTTCAGCACTATTAACCATTTGATCGCCAAACTTTACCAGTTCATCCTTTATTGATTGAGATTTTCCCTGGAGCCTGCAGGAGTTATAAAGGAAGGATTAAATTGTGTCCTTACAAGTAGCTAATGAAAAAAAATAGATAAAAGGGAGAAGATTGAGACTAGAAACTCAAATAACCATACGACCATGAGCAACCTGTTGCAACTTTTACATAATTTGTGGAGGCCAAAGAATGGGAAAAGAAATCACCAATACGTGTTGCTTTGCAAACTAAAATGAGAAAAACTGAAAAAATTGTTTCCGAAACTAATTTTACCAAATATAAATCAAGAAAGTGAAATTAAAGTAATGGAATAGGCCATTACCCGGAGAGAAGATTAGGAAGTCTGACTTTCATTCGATTACGGATCTGTTGAGCGAGGACCTCCACTAATGCTACCCTACCAAGCTTGCTTTGAGGAGCCTTTGTTAATATTGATTTAAGACTTTCACTCTCAGCACGCCATGCTGTTTCTAGTGAATTATCATTGCCTACATTTCCTGACTGGGCTGAAGCTATAGAAACAGATTGACCAATCAAAGCAACCCATGGGATATCGGATGTGCTTGGTGGTCCCTGGTTTAGCAAAAGCGCATGGATAGCTGCAAGAACTTTTGGATCTGAAGCTGCTTGATCTACCTTGCTAATAATACCTATAGTTCTTGTACCTGAAGCATTTGCGAAACATGCTCTCAGCAATTAATATGAGATATGGAGAAGTGAAGAAAATTGTTGTGAAATACATATTTATTTGGAAAATTGTATTTCCTTGAAACTAATAATTGAAGCATTGATGGTACAACTCACATTCTCCATCATGCTCCTTCACAAGTCGAAGTGCTTTATACGAGGAAATTTCTGGTGCTAGAGCAGCGGGAATAACAACTAGTAATATGGCATCACTGCGTGCAACATATGTACTCTGTGAGGAAAAAAGAACAGCCTTTAAGCACCTTTAAGAAAGTGAATTTTACAATGGAATCCATAATGCGCAATCTCGCACTAACCAATGCATCATCGATATGTCCCTTATCCACTCCAGGTAGATCAACCAACTTCAATGGAGGAGCTGTACAGCAAGGTAAAACCACAAAAGCAACAAACATAAGTAGAAAACTATCTGCTCACGCACTATGGACAGAGAGACATCAGTAGAAGACAATCCAAATTTGTAGATCCAACATCAACTAAACTAACAACGCAGGAAAAAAAATTACAATTACACTTAATGTGTACCGCAAAACTAGTTTATGGACCATGTACTATACCGAAGTTCAACTAAAGTAAATAACAGATTATCAGCAGAAGAATCCTAGGATTGAAAACTCCAATAAGAAAAATAACGTCAACCAATAATGGTAATAGTATTCTTCTAAGAATACTACTACTAGATTAACATGGCAAAAACAAAGCGAATACAGCCATACCACTTCTAAAGTAGACACACCTGTACTAGTTCGAAGCTTCAAATATATCTCGTCTCGGCTTTTGTTTGAGATTTTGCTTAGTCTATCCTGTAAAGAATGGCGAAGAGCACCTTTTGTTGGGCCAAAGAGTGAACAAGTATGATCAGAGTATGACCTATTTATAAGCCTTTAGTAAAAATAGATTCATAGAGAACTGTACTATAATATAGAGGATATTGCAGCTTGGGAGAAGGCCTCACTTGCAGAGACTTGTTGGGATTTACTGTCGATTTGCAAAATAATTGACTTGCTGTTTAAGGAACTATCCTTTTTAAGTTCAATGCATATAGGAGCACGAGTAGCACCTCCTTCGCCAGTTGGCTGTCCAAATCAAGGTAAAAACAATATAGAAGCATGAACAAACAGTTGCAACAATTTATGATCATACATATATATAAATAGAAATTATCAGTAAAAATGAAACTAACCAAAGCAGGATGTCCTAAAAGACTGTTCAATACAGCTGATTTACCAGCACCCTGAGATGTTAAAGATTTAGATATATATCAACCACACAGTAACAAGGAGTGAATGAAGAATTAACTTGAAGATTATTTTCACAATATTATTGCTATAAACATTTGGTTTGTATACAAAATTCAAACTCAATTAAAGCCATTGTTAAATACTCCTCTGTACGCCGTGACCTTTCAACAACAACAAAAAAACTCTCTGAGTCTGTTAAATTTATTGGACTATCATATGCTTGTTATTGTCCGCTAACAATGTTAGTGCTGATTCCATGAGCAGGTGACTGCAAATACTATAAGCCCATATTTCCATCAAGTTGGCAAATACTCATTTATAGAAAAATAGGTATGTAATACTTCCAAAATTGTGTGGGGCATTGCATCTAGGGAATAATATAGACAGATCATCATACAATATACAGAAGCCATCGACAAATCATGTAGTAATTGCAGAGGAAATAAAAACATACAGTATTGCCTAGCGCCACTACATTGAGAAACGTTGAAGGCCGTTTATTCGATGCGGCAGCTTCATTGACATCCTCATCGGCTAACAACGCAGCGGCTTGCCTCATCGCATCGCCGAGCTGCTCCAATTCCTCGATCGCTTCCATTGATCCGTTTCACCACCAAATCAAACAATCTCCGTCCGCACAATAAAATAACAAATTAAACAACACAATCAGATCACTGAAATTGCATACATTATTAATACATGCAAATTATAATCCTTCACTGAAATTGCACCGAACAATGCAATGGAGGTTCACGGCGAAGAAGGGATGGAGATTTAACAGATACCGAAAATGGCGATAATGATAATGCTTTTTCTGATTTGTTAGTATTAGGTTTTATTATTTTTGTGACAGAGAAATTTTTTTTTCCTTAGAATTTTGATCGTTGGAATGTCATCTCGGCAGTTACTACAAATTAGTGTATATATCAACAGACTAATATGCGCCTGTACGTACTACTACTATTTTCTTTGATATATTAAATTAAGTATTTTCAACTCATAGGAAATGTGTATTTTCTATTCTTTCATTTTGAAATTTTATTAATTCATAGAATTATTAATATTTACGTTATACTTTTTCTTTATTAAAAAGCTCTAAAAAAAAAGAGAAGAAGTTAGGGAATAAATCATATTTAGACCTTTTTTTAAGAAAATATGATTTATTGAAATTTGTTTTAATTTGTGATGCACACTATATAACTGATTCAGTCACTTTTACTGATACAATTAATTAATTTCAAATTAAAACATACTTCCTCAATCTTAAATTATCAATAGTTATTTTTCTTTTACTCGCTTTGTAAAAATTTTATTTTTATTATTTTTCTATTATTTATATCTTAATATATACTCTTGATGTCTCTGTTAGTTGTGTAAGTTTTTAATTCATCTACTTCATAATTAATAAGGGTAAAATAATAAATTTACTATATCAATCATTATTTTCTTAATAAGTGTGTCAATTCAAAAATGCACAATTAATTAGGTACAAGAAGAGTAATATCTGATAATCAAATGTTACTCTAATGAGGTGAGCTTCTTTCCGACCAGACTGACCTAGCAATTATCTTCTTATAGATAGTTCCTTGCTTATAAAATCCGTTGAAGCTTATTCAGGATTGATCTTTCTTATTCGAGAGTCTTATCAAACTCTCTGTCATTATAGGTGCGACACAAGTAGTAGTGACTGAAAGAGCTAATGCGGCATGATCGTGATTATAAGCGTCCTATTTAGTTTAGGAATTTAGGGATTAGGCCTGTTGAGGAACTTAGATGATTCATCTTAGTCTTAGTATGCCAGGTATGTCTTTGGCCAAGCCCAAAGATTGACAAATCTATAGTGGCGGGTCTATCTTCTTCTGGGCGAGCTGGGGAGCAACTTTTTCTTTCTTTCATTCCATCTGTCTTGGTTGATTGGTTAAAGAGAGCGAGCGCTTTGATAAAACTGTTCCACAGAGAGTGTGGCTAAACACTTCTTTACCTTTCGGTCTTCAAAGGAATGGTCGAAACTGTGATCCCGATCAAATAGTTGCATTCTTCTCCTCTCTATTTTGGCTTGAGGCGCAGCTATCTCGAGCGGTTGAACTCCTCCTAGTCGAATCAATAATGATAGTGGTTGGACTAGTTTTCAAAAATAATTATTACTAAAGATAAAATGTCAAAAAAAAAAAAAAAAAAAACTTTCATCTTGAACTTTTAAAATGACATAATTAATTTAGTACATTTATTTTTATAAATCAAGACATCTAATTTGAACCTTCTTTGATCTTTTACATTAAAGATTGCAAAAGAAAATGTTTTTTTGTCTTCAAAACATACAAGAGATAACTCGGCGGGTCGTTCTTTGACCAAAATTTTCACAATATATAATCCTCTCAAGAATTTTATGAAACTAACAATCTGAACACATTTTTTGTTGATTAGCAATTCAAAAAAAAAAAAAATTGCAATTGCTTCATGTGCTGCTAAGATCATCTTTCTTCTAACTTTATTTAACAATAAAATAAAAATTAATAAAGATTGTACAGAGAGCTCAATGGTGGAGTGTGTATAAACACTTCTCTAAATTGCCATTTGCTTGTTGAAACAGTTATTTTCTCCTGTTTACTTGTGATGGACCAAATGTGGATACAGTCCCTTTATATGCTCTGGCATGAAGTCATGCCTTGTCAAGATTCCAACAATTGGATTTCTCTGCAAATTTGAAAGAAACAAATCTTGAGAACGACAACAATATTCAGTGTGATCCCACAAATGGGGTATGTGAAGAGTAGAGTATACGCAGACCTTACCCCTACCTTACCCTGCCTTGTGAGGTAGAGAGGTTGTTTCTTATAGTATTGTAGAGTAGACATTCATATGGTGATGATTTTGAAATGTCATGCAAGTCTCTCATGTATTTTAACCAGTTGTATCAGGTAACTAGTCAACTATCCTAGAGGGAGTCGGGGATGAGAAGGGCGAAGATAGATTTACCTTGGTGGTCTTTGGGACGACACACAAATGTCTGAGACCGAGTTCACGGAAAAGAATTGCAGCTTTGGCCAGAGACATGGTTTCCACTACCGTGTATGGAGATGTATTTGTGATAGGATGGAGATCAACATACATTTCCATCTCCTCGGGGGAGAAGGACAAATCCTCAAACTTAAGACCCTTCCCTGATCCTGGCTTCGCGAAATCAAATGCATGAAACTTCTTCAAAGTATTGGAGCCACTCAGTACATTTAGTTTCGTGAATGTCTTCCCTTTGAGCAAAACAACTAAATGTGACCTTAAAACAAGTCCACAGAACTCTGGCGCGTCTGAGAATGGTGGTAAATCAACCACGGGAAACCCATTGTGTCTAGTAAACTTCAAAGCGTGTACTATGTTCCCTACCTTCTCAACACCTGAAAATGTTACTAAAGGCCCAGAACAAACATCTCCTGCAGCCAATTGCCTCATGTAAGGCTCAGCGTGTGCTTCCAAGTAAGGCAAGCCTTTCATTTTCACAATCTGGTCATAGATACCCTTGTTAAGACTATCGGCCACAGTTTTTGATACAAGGAGAACAAGCATAACCAAAGGAAGCATTAGCAGATTATTGGTGAGCTCAAGTAGTATGACACAGAGTGATACTGTCATCCTCATAGTACCACCAAGGAAGGAGGCAGCCCCAAGGAGCGCAAACAGGCCATTATTAAGATTAGAGACCGAACCTAAGACACTTCCAACAAGACGTCCATATGAGGCTCCAGCAAGTATGACAGGAATGAACAGCCCAGAGGGAATAGCAATTCCATAGGTAATAATGCCAAGGCAGTATACCCCAGCAAAGAAGACAAGAAGTGTAGAAAGGTGGAATTCACTTGAATTTTCTGCACTAAACAAATTGCGGATGGCGTCATCATTGGTATTCATAAACAGGGAGGCCAGATCATTGTACTGCCCAGCTGGACACTGGAAATTCTTATAGTTTCCAGAGCGACCAACAGTAGGGCATTTTTCCTCCAAGCCTACAGGGCACGGTGTGCAACTTGCAAACCATGGAAGACAATACGCACAAAGAGAAGTCAGGATCGAAATGGTCATTACGAGCATGATTTTGAAAGCAGGACCTCTCCTGCAATCAGTCCATTGCAAGAAATCAGCTGAATGGAAAAATCAAAAGCAGCAGCCAAAGCTCAAGCGCAAAGAATATTCAAATTCTTGAATTCCTTATTGGAAAATGAAAAGCAAACATGATATGATAGCCAGTGGTAAAAGTGATACCGTATATAAAATATAAAGGTAAGACATAAACAAGGGATATCTTTGACAACCATCAACTAACTTGGGTAAAGAAAGAACATTAAGAAGTAGGTTTTGCTAGAAAATTGCAAAGGAATATAGTTAGCTTTTTAAAACTAATGTTAGTGAGATTTGATAATATGTCCCGACAAAATATGCTTTTACCCACCCAAGTCAACCTGGTGCTTTAGCTATGGGATTCTAGCTTTGGCTCAGACCCTATCTGTGTTAAAATATCAACTAAAATAATACAAAAAATAGATTGGGAACCCATTATATAAGATGAACTGTGGTAGAATTCCAAACTCAAAAACTCATTAAGTTGAAATCCTGGATCCGCCTTTGTACACACCATAAACCACGTTATGGAACAGTTGTATTTATCTACTCCAAATCCCATCTACAAAAGAAAGGCACGAAAGGATAAAAAACAGCAGCATAAAACAAGAAGCGCGAGACATGCTTCAGGAAAATTTTGCAGTTAACTTCCCAAGGTTAGGACATGCACACTTATAAGTTGCTTTGTGATAAATAGTAACAGGAGTTAAGGACTTGAGGTAACTAAACATATTGCGACAGCAGAACCAAGAGACTTACTCATTAATGATGCTGTAAGTCCGCAAGACCATGTCCACAAGATAATTATAAAGGCTTCCCAAAAGGCCTCCAAGAACTCCAATTGTCAATACCGCCAGTACATCTACAGTGTTATAATTAGGAAATCCTGAATTCACATCAAACATTATCAAACCTCCTTGACCAAATAGTCCACAGTTCCCACTCCGACAGAATTGAATGCAAGATCTGAGCACCATAGCTACTATAGCAGTTGTGAAGAAAGTCCTCCAAAGTAGAGCACTTCGCCACCTAAAACAGAAAATAGAGTAGTTGAATATTTAAGACTGCAACTTCTTATAATGATTATAAGCTAATAATCAACAAGAAAAGAACTGAAAAACGATAGCATCTTCAAATGGATTATTGGTATGTTTTCCTTAGAAGGTTCACGAAAGCCACAGAACCACATGATGTTGAATCTTTGACAACCTTGTGGACACAGCACATCTAACATCCATCATATCTAAGTTTTTTCATCTAAATCAAACAATGACAGTATCTTTGGGAATGGGGTGGAGACCATGGTTAGAAATTATACCTGTAAACCTTAAGTTCACAGCTTATTGATGCAGTAACTCCCACTCTCGGTGAGTGGGTTGAGAGACAATAAATTCAGATTATTCACAGAGAAACCCCTTCTATTCAGAATTTAATAGTTCAAAAACTCTAACATGTCAAATGCATTCCTAAAACCACAGGAGACAGAGAGAAGTTCTTCTCTCCAACATTGTCCACTGAATGCCATCAATCGTCTGAATTAATAAGCAGAGATAAAAACAGAAAAAAGTTGTAATTTACAGTCAAAATGCAATTGAGCATACATTCACCAAAACACGTGTTAGGAATACCCTTCACACATCAGCCCATAGAACTACTCAGATGTTCTTCCTACTCAATTTACCAATTCATAGACCAACCATTTAATAGGAACTTGTACCTAGATATTTTCACTTTAGCCTCATTAATAAATCAAATACAAAGAGAGAGAGAGAGAGAGTGTGTGGTGGTGGAGGAAGGGAGGGAGACAGACCATGAGGCTACTTCTTCGAGAGCAAAAAGAACACCACCAACTGGAGCACGGAAAGCGGCTGCAACACCAGCTGCAGCACCACAAGTGATCAAATCTCTGCGGTCACGGTCATTTTTGAAATACCTCAGCCACTTCCACGTCAGATGATATTTGCGGGAGCCGCCCTGCCCAAGTAAGTTTGCTATGCAAGCGCCAGTGTGGACCATGGGTCCTTCCTTACCAACAACAAATCCAGCAGAAACACCCAAAACAGAACCAATTATCTGTCGGTGTAAAATACATATGAATTAGTGTTTTCATGAATAGATTTCAGCAAATGAGAATATCAAATGCTAAAATAAAGCATTACAGGTTCAAAGACTTCCCACGGCACAGAACCACAAGCAGAAGTATCATTTGAGTCTGCTAGAGGAATGACAGTTGGATTTATATATAACAAAATTTTGATAGTTCAATGTAATACTACAGACAGAGAAATCAAACAAAAGGATGAAGAATGAAAAGCAAGCATGGATGGATGATCAATTCAACGGAACCGTTTGATTAGAAAATATAAAACAGGTCATATAACTGAGTCAGTCAATTTTCCTCTTCGGAAGTTCATTCTGTTATTACTTATTTAATGTCATGCTAAGGCAAAAAACAACACAGACTAAACTGGAGTGTATCATACAAAACATGCATGTTTATAGAGTATTAAAATAAAATCCTTAAACATATACTTCTATGGATGATGAATAAATAATTATTTGGAGGTCCTTTATTGTAAGACAAAAGATTCTGAGTCTTATAGCTAGGAAAGGTTTTCTAGTTACAACAATTTGCACATTCAGCCCATGTTTTTACAGAAACTCATTTTTTATTCCCTATGGTATCTGCCCCATCCCTTCCCTGTATACCAGGGCTCTCTTCCTCTCAAAGTACATCTGCTGTGCCTGACAAACTAAGCATTGATATTTGAACTGTGACAAGTAAGGTCAAATTCCCTACATCAATTTGATAAGGATGCTCTATCACCCATGTGGGCATTCAAATATGGAACATGACGGGAGAGAGAGAAAGACCCACCTTCACAAATAAAGTACTAGGAGCTAAAATGGAATGAGCATCCACACCATTCAAATATGCTTTAACTTCAGGAATTCCTGACCCTGCAGCTGCAGGTGCAATACATGCACATAGGATGGCAGCACAAGTCGCAAGACCCAAATTGCAACCAGCAAAAGTAGCAAATGCACGGAAATATCTGCAGTGGAATTAAAATCACTTTATAGTAACTTCAAAGAAGTTTAGCGATCAAAGAGAAGTTACTTCAGAAGTACAGGAAACAAACCAGCGACTATCCTTCTAACTAGAAAGGATATCAAAAATTGCTTGGACTATTGGTACCCACGCAACAATGAGAAAAGGTATCCATGATATCTACATTAACTCACATTTTCCTTCTAACTTAAAAGGATTCAAGCATACTGGAACAATTGGTAACTATGTTTGCTTTCGCCTTTCTTTGCACACTTTTTCATCTATCTCATATTCCTATTCCTGATGCACAACAACTATTCTTTAAAGGTATAGTAAGAAATGTGTGCAGACTTTGTTATTCTGTTGTGCAGTTTGCATACTATAAAAATGTTATGCATCAGAAACAATTAGGCTGTAAGATGGTCAAGACTCCTAAGGCATCTTAAATATGACATCACTCAATAGTTGCAACTCAGTCTTGAAAAAGGTTCAATTGCATCGTTAACCGTTTTGAAGTAATTTGAACAATGCCGGTTGCAAGTTTTCATAGCTTGAAAATTCATTCAATTTCACATTTGTGTTTGGCGTTTTATACTAGATAGATCAGTTCAAAGTTACCACGTATGTTGAGAAGCTATTATGGTAGATGGAAGTTGTACTTACTTATCCTCAAGCATTAAATCACCAGCAAGCAGAAGCTTAAAGCCAGCAATATTTTCCACTGCTATGTTTAAAAAGAAACCAACAAGTCCTGTAAACAATCCAATAAGAAGCACAAGTGTCCACTTAAGGAATATATATTGATATATCTGGACCTTTTTCCTTGATCTCCAGTCTTGCTTGAATAGGTCATTTTCAACAATGCTGCAAAAAATGAATTAGCAATGCCAAAATCAGAGAACCCTGAGATATTTCCAGTGATTCCGGACAGATGAAAAGATTTAGTTAAAAATTTTCAACAGATATGAGCAAAGAAGATCTTAGGAACAGTATTGTATATGTTATATGAAACATCAAAGATGAAAACAATAACAGAAGCAAGCAATTTGAGTAACAGTACTTAGCATGCGGCTCCAAGAAAAAGGCTGGAACTATTACAAAGTAGATATTTTACTTCTCTAAATCAGCATCTCATTAACTACAATCAATACCCCAGGGAAAATACCATGAAGTAGACCGATAAACAATGATCACAAGTCAGAACAGAAGGTCTGTGATTTGAGAACCTGTACTCAGCTCAAAAGTTATAAAGCAACATGAGATTATGTCCATTACCCAAACTTCACAGAGAATTTCAGCCCTCAAAATTCTTTGGCAGGGACCACTATCTACAACCATGTTGTTAGAGCAATGGGGATGATTCCAATTATAAACAACACACCCCCAGTTTGTAATTTACAATAGAGACTATAAGATTAAGGCATAAACGGTTCTTGAATTTCTAGAGCTCTCCTCCTATTATTATCTTTTTTCCTTCTCTGCAATCCCCTGATTCACTCATCTAGCTTATTTTTTTCGAAATGCTTTGAATTTAATAATTATTTTTCTTCCTTGAGACGAGGTTAACAACCTCTCTACCTTCCAAGATACCTCCCCAAAGAGAGGGAATGAAAAGTCCATGATTTTGAAACAGATGATCCAATACCATGCAAGACAATTCAAGAAAATGTTCAAGAAGATTCAAGAATCAAAGAAAAACAGAAAAAAAATGAACAACCCCATCACTTTTTTTTGTACAGTGGCAACAAAACAACCAAACAACAAATAAATAAAATCAGATTTGAACATACTCATAATCAAGACTCTCAATAGGGCAAACATTGGCTCCAATAATAGCAATTTGTGATGTATTATTGACTCTACTCTTTGATTTAAGCAATGGCTCTCTAAAACCACCCTCAGATGAAATATTCCTCTCTAAATCCTTCCCATCTTCCATTACCATTACCCCAACTCCTTCATTTTCTATATCTTCTTGATTTCTCATCATTACCCACCTCTCAAAATTTCCTCTTTTTTTTTCTTATATATTACTATTCATCAATCTATACAAAACCCCACTTTCAAGAAATCGACTAATCTTTAAAACTTTTCCAAAATTCTGTAATTATGTAAAGAGAGAATGAAGCGGGAATTGCGTTAATGCTGATGATTCTATGAACAGTCAGCTCTCTACATTACATCTATATATACATCAAATGGAATTGAATTTTCCATTTTTTTAATTATTATTTACACGGATTTTCAGCAACAAGTGTTGGAGATTTAGTGGCCTTAATATTTTCTTAGATTCAAGATTAGAGAAAATCTCGTACTATTTGAAATAATTTAACTTTTTTTTTTCCATTTTTTCTTTCTTCCTCCGTCCATCTTTACTTATTCATTATACTAAAATAATAATATAATGTTACTTATTTAATGGTAAAAATCAAGATTTAATGTGAATAAAAATAACAATCTGATTCTACAATAACTAACTATTAGATAATTAATCATGCAATTTTTCGATATATTCATCCTAAAGCTAATTTTGTGATTATTTATTTCTTCTACCAAAAGAGGTTTTTGTACCTATTTTATTCTTGTTGCTAAAAGTTAATACTCATTTCTCAATATTTAGATGATCTGTGATTAATAAAAATGATACTTCCTTCCATTTTAAAAAGAATGTTCCTGTTTTATTTTTAGTTTGTTTCAAAAAGAATGATCTTTTTCTTTTTTGGCAACACTTTAAATTTAACTTTTCACGTGACAGGTTTAAGACCACAAGATTAAAAGGCATTTTGGTTGACATAACTTTAATTTAGAATCACAAGATTAAAAAGTCTTCTTTCTTTTCTTAAACTTCTTTCCAAGTCAAACTAGGTAATCATTTTTAAAACGGAGGGAGTAATAAAATATATTATTTTTTTACTTTCTCCGTCCAACAATAGTTGTTCACTTTATGAAATCAATGAATAATTATACATGTAGTTCCTAATTATTCTGATCGTTAATAATATTCATTTCTCTATTATATTTTTCAATATAATGTATTTTTAATATTAAAGGATGATATAATAAAATTACATTTTTATTCATAGTTTTTCGAGAAAAATGCGAAATTAATAATTGAACAGAAAAAGTAAAAGATATACCAATCTAATATGAACGAGTAAAACCGACGGAGGAAGCAAGATATATAGCCACCTTTGATTTCCCTATTATAAAACGAATCTAATATTTTTTACCAAATGTTAGGAAAGTATTTTAGGTTAGCCTAATCTCACGTAAAGTGGACATTATATTGAAAATTATTAATAAAGAAAACAAACTGTATCTGAATAGTTGTAGAACCAAACAAGTTTGTGTTCCAAACAAGTGGATTAACGAAAAATAGAAGTATTTTTGGATGTATAAGGCTGTTAATTAACAAGTTAATTAAAAAGGAATGGAAAGAAAAAGATAATTAAGAGATTAAAATAGGAAGAAATCATATATTTTTTTCATATTGTCAAAGAGGTTAAAATATAAACAAATAAAGATTTTTGAGGAATTATTTAGCGGCAATAATAAATATAGATATTTATAAACAAGTGTATATACAAATATCGCTGAAGGCTTTAGCGATTCTGAATATAATAATGTTAATTTAATGTTACTAAATATTTTTGTGACAATAAATATTACCGTTGAAAAGAATAATCTATTCACACTAATATTATCATGTACTTAACTTACGTTCACCGTATATACAATTTTTTTATTATAAAGTTGAGATGATATGTGACGACATATATCTATCTTAGTACACTTAATCCAGTGGATTAAATTGTAATGATTTGTTATACAATGTTTAATTTAATAGTATAAGAGTAAATTTTGAATAAGCTCATTAAGAGCCTCTTAAAATAATTTGTCTTGATAATAAGTATTTATCAATAATCAATATTAACAAAAAATTAAAAGTATTTTTGGAAGTTTTTGATTGTTGGTTAACAAGTTAATTTAAAAATAACAAACAAAAAGAACACAAATGTGTCTATTTTTTTCATTATCAAGTTTTAGATGATTTGCGCTAACAATTGCAACTGTTTAAGTAAAGCTTAATTCAGTAAATTATTGTTTTTATTTAAGAAAAATAATACTAGTATATTATAATTGGTTTAATTTAGTAGTATAAAAAGTTAATTACATGAAAATATAAATAGTATAGTAGTAGTAATATTTATCTATGTTTTAGCGTGTTGTACCCAGAGAAAACATTTTTTTTTGTCAAGATAGAGTACTTTTTTGCCTTTTCTTGTCTAGATTTGATATTTATGTCGAATAAAAAATGGAAAATAATAAATAATTCTATCTTTTTCTTTTTCGTTGTCATTGTATTCCTTTTTTGTTTGTTTTCTCTGGCTCGCGCACAGAGGCAAATCCAGGATTTGAGGGTTTTGCTCTAATATAAGATCTAAGCTAAATTTAAAATAAAAATAAGCTTAAGTGAGATTCGAATCCTGATCTAGAGGATGATATTTCTAACTTCTACCAATTGCACAAGAGCATCTCTATGTTTTTTATGGGTGCACTATTAACTATATCTTATTTCTATCAGTTTTTCAAAATAGATATATATAATTTTTTCAAAAGTTACCGGGTGTACGTGCACCCCACGGTTGAGTGTGGGTCCGCCCCTGATCGTGCACTGCAAGACTCTATTGGGAGATCTTTGATTCCGAGGAAACAGTTCACAATTACAACAAAAAAGGAGAATAATAAATCATCAATATTCTTTCTTGCTTTCTTTTGTTATTATTTTGTTCTTTTTTCTTTTTCTATTTGAGCACTGCAGAACTTTATTTGAGAGAATCCTAATTAAAGAAAAATAATTTTATTATTACATCACGATCCATATTAATTTAATCACAATTCACAAATAACACACTTTAATACATGTACTTTGCTACTACTAGTATTCCAACTTTTGCTAGTGACAAAAAAGAATAATTAAAAGCAAACAAAATATAAGAATAACAAACTACACATAATGCCAAAGTAGCAAGGGTGGCGTATTGATTCTACAAAGCTCAAACTACTTTTTTTTGTTTGTTTGTTTCTCACTCAGATAGAGGGATGGCGATGGTTGGGGCGGGTTGGAATGAGTCGAGCTTAATTCGTAAAAATTTTAATTTGTTTTGTCAGTATAATAATTTTTATTTTATTTTCAACCTATCCCACCCCCGCTCCATATAATTTTTTTAATATTTTTTGTTTCTAGTTAAGTTCGATACTAAAAAAAAAAAAATCATTAAGTTGAACTAATTTAATAGGATGATAACTCAAAAATATTTTTTTTAGAAGATAATTGGTAATCATGTAAGAAATTGTATTATTTTCTATCGAACAATTTTATTTACTATCTTGAAGTTTTAAAGAAATTATATTAATAAATAATATTCTATCACTCTTATAACATGTGAAAAGTTAAAATTAAGTTTGAACTCGCATTATATCATATATATCGGCCAATGGCGGACCCAGGATTTTCGTTCAGGGGATTTGAAAAGTAAAAGTATAAACGTGTAAATAAGCTAACAAAACAAAAATTTCAAGAAAGTAATAGTATATAGTTTTAGTGACGGATCTTTGAATTTTTTTGAGTTTAAACCACACTTCTAGTATGTTTTATAGAACAAAAGAACAATGAAAGAAACGTGGAAAACGGAACTGAAACTTAAATAAAAAGGAAAAAACTGAAACTAAAAATAATATACAGAAAAACTAAAAAAGAAACGTTAAAAACAGAACTGAAACTTAAATAAAAAAGAAAAAAACTGAAACTAAAAATAATATGCTATCAAAGGGATTCAAACACTCAAAGTGGATCCTCAAAGTGGATCTTAATTTCAAGGAGACTTACCACTGGGCTATCTGCTGATCTTTGTCAATGAGGGAGTTAAAAATATATATATCCACATAAATACAAAAAATTTACTTTATATATAACGTATATTTTTTTGCTGAGGGTGTTCGGATGAACACCCTGGACCCCATGTGGGTCCGCCCCTGATATTGGCAACCCCCACCTCCACCCTACATTAGTATTAAAAAAATCAACTTTAACCCACTACACATTTCACCTACATGGCACAATCTTAAATCCATTCCGTTTCGTATTAGCCCCGCTCTATTATCATCTCTACTCAATTGTTTACCATTTAGTTTGACTAGTTTTCAATTTATATTTAAAAAATATTTGAAAAATAAAAGACATATTATTAAAAATAATTTTATTTTCGAAGCTCGAATTACCTTTGAATATGCAATATTTAATAAATCAAGTGCATAGTGCATATTTTTTATGATTTTAGTACATGTTCGAGTGTAGTCAAAAGCAAGCAAATCTGATTGCAATTAAAACGTAAATTTTAGCAAAAGCAAAAGAACTAGGGAATTAAAAAATAAAATATAAGTATAAACAAAAACAATAATTTAAAAGAACGAATAATTTGTAACAAAAAATAGATTTTAAAATTCTGATTTAATTAAATATATATATATATACATATTATCCCCTACCAAATGACGTACGTGTAGCCGCACAACACGCACTAAAATATAAAATAAAAAGTCAAGTAAAATAGCTCGTGCCTTTTGAGTGAACTTGAAGTTTTATTTTATTTTGAAATTATACTATATGGTATGATATTTATTAAAACATATATTAAAGTCTACATTATTGCAAAAGTGAGGCTCTTTGGATATAGGTGCCATAAAGTCTTTAGTTTTCTTTCTCCATGTGATATTAGGTATTCTCATTCAATTAACATTTGTATGCACCACAAAATCTCATATTGTATAACTCTTTCGATTTTATATTATCTGATTATGTTGATTTAACATATTTTATTTTTAAAAAAAGCATAATGAATAAGTATTCCTTTAGCCTATGTCCAAAATTTTAGAGACACACTTATACTATACTAATTTTATAGATAATTTTCTATTCTTTTCGCCTACGTGACACTATCTTGTAGGCCAGCATGTTTGCACATTCTTTTTCAAACTAGTGGCAGGTAGGCCAAAAAGAGGTAGAAAATCATTTATAAAATAAGTTCATGGATAATAGGATCTTGTATAGTATAAGTGTGTCTATGAGATTTCAGGCATAGATTGAGAGACTACTTATGCATTTTCCCTGTCTAATAAAGACATTGATCTATAATTCAGTCATGAAAAAAAATTGAATATGTTGATCTATAATTGATATTAAACTAGAAAAAAATTGAATATTTCACATGACATGTATAAAATCATAAGATTAAACTGGAAGAGTATATATTATATTTTTTCTTTCAATGTTACAATATTTTTTTCTAATCATTTTGTGGTTTTCTAAATTCACCTAATCTTTTTAACTAATCCAAAACATTAATAGAATCTATAAGTTTCGTGGCAAATTTAGCCTCCCAATTTATCATTTTTAGAGCCTGGAAAGTCTTTTTTTTTATTTTAAATAATAATAAATAAATAGAAGTATAAAGAAAGAAAGAAAAAAGGCAACTTTTTGTTTCACCACTAATAATAATAATTCTTTTATGGTTAAGTCCCTATCAGTCCATCAACTGATCAACCGATTTAATTTTAGGCATGACATATATAAATAATGCATTTTAATTTGGTGTTAGCTAATATTTATGCGTTTTAATTTTGAATATACATAGTAATTATTTAAATTTATCTAAAGTTAAACAAGTAGACATACATATTTTACGTGAAATAATATATGTAGGATGTTGCATAGGATACCAAATTTCTATGTAGGACGTCATATAGGGACGATGTGTTTATGTATATGTTACCCAAAGCTAAAAGTCATCGCCGTCAGTTAAAGTCAAGTTAATAATCATGTTTATATATTATGACTTAAATTTTTTTTTTTTTTAAGACATTAAATATATACATTATACTTCATATTATTATCGTGATATTATCACCGCCCATACGTAATGAATTTTGAATCACAAGAGTCAAAAAAGATGGTTTACTCTCTTTTTTTTTATATGATATTACTGTTAAACAAATTCATCATGTGTTCACGTTTTTTTATCGTCATCTTTCGATATTTGGTGTCTCGTATTTGTATTATAATTAAATTAATTTTGAATTTATATTCAAGAGATTCATCATAAAAAACGAAAGATAAAAAGTATCAGTTTTTATAATGTTAGTTGATTTGAATAAAGATTAAAAAGGAAAAAAGACTTTAAGTTTAAAACAAATTATAAATATTTATGTAACTATAAATTATCTTTTTAATGATAAAATAAACATTTTAAAGTTAAATTGTTACTAAATATAAACATTCTTATGGAAGCTTACTGAAAGAAGAAAAAAAGGTCCATCATATAAATTAAAGTTGAGAGAGTATTAACTTTGTTAATTATAATTTTTCATGAAAAACTAAGACTAATTAGCAATATTTGGGAGTAGAATTTGTAATGTCCTTAAATTCAATAGAAATATTATGATCACATATGTAAGCATGCCCCTGCGCATGCACAAAAGACTCCAAATTTTAATTCGATTATTTTATCTGTTATATTTCATTATTTGAACTCTCTTTAAGAAAATATTAACTAAAAATTAAAATCAATTAATTCATTTTTATTTATTCATAATCTTATTTTAACATATATGTTTTCGTTATATTTATCTCTCTCAAAATGGATGTTCCATAATTAATAAAGATTTTGATCGGAATTAATAAATTAATTAACGTGATAATAAATATTAAATTAGTCGTTCATATAAATTATTAGATAATATAATTGTTAATTGAAACACATGTTAAGTAGGTGGGCTATGTGGATTATATAAACAATATTCCTTCATTTTTTAATATAAATAAATATACCGTCCATACTAGTGCACTTATTTGGCTTTGGAATATTAAGAAGCTAATTTAAAATTGATGCAAAAATTCATTTGACAAACAATTTATAATGTGGAACATATTATTTAGCAAACATTGTTAGTGTATCCTTCTTAAATGAAACACCATAAAGTAACTATTTTTTTTTCTTTTTCCATTTAGTAGAGATTATTATCGAAGATTATAAATATCTCAATAATGAATCACGTTACATATAATTATAAATCACATATCAATAAAGGATAAAATCATTTAAAACTCATCCTAATTAACATTTCTTACGAATTTAAAAAAATCGTAACAAATAATTTAAGACAGTGAAAATACATGAATTATTTTTAACCATAGTAATCCACCAATATAATTGAAGTGGTTGGGAAGATACCAAAAAAATTTACTTTTCATTTTTCTTTTTAAAACACTTAAAAGGGATTTTTTTCACTTAATAATGGACCTCATGCAAGTGAAATATATCAAATATATAATATCCCCCAATACATACACTCCAAAAGGAAGAAAAATATATTTCATTAAAATAGAAAATAAGGAAGAAAAATATATTTCATTAAAATAGAAAATAATTCGAGTGTAATTATAAATTTCCCTAATTATAGAAACCAATAAGACAATGGTGGACGTGTACATATACATACAAATAAGAATTGTGGAGCATCAAATCATAAAATATATATCGCAATCCAAATGAATTACAAAAAGAATAGAATTAAAAGACGTAAATCAAGCATCGGCTGACACATATTATATGATAAAAAGATTATTATTAGGTAGTATAGAAGGAAGAAAATAAGTGTGTTGATTTTCTAGCAAATGAATATATAGTCATAAAAAGTCTGATATTTTGGAATAGTATATTTAAGAACATGAAATTTTTTCTTCCAACCAACTTAAACCGCATTACTCAAGAATAATTTTAAGATTTTTATTTAATTTATTTTTTCACCATATCAAAAAAAAATCAGGTAAATGGATTATGCAAATATATAAGTAGCAATTAGGTTTTGAAACAAATTATACTATGAGTATAAAATAATAGTGTGATTATCGAGTGGATATGACTATATATTAAAGATATATGGATAAATAAAAGATTATAACGCAAATATCCATAATAAAGAAATTTAGCTTTTTATATGTTAAACGTGAAAAAAATATTTTTTAAATAGTTATTTTTATAATACAAAAATTCAAAAGGCAATCTTTTGTTTGACTTTTTCTTTATAAACTGACATATATTTAAAGCCTTCATATTTTCTGACTTATTTTTTTTTTTAATGAAATTACTGACAAACCTTAATTACACACGTTTTTTCTGTTTGATTCAACTTTAATAACCAAAATATTAGTAGTTTATTCAACTGTGATTAGTTTAATACATTCAAGATTATTAAATTGTGTTTAGTTGACGTACCACTTTTTGTAAGTCCACACTTGATTTTATATAAATTATAAAGGTACCTATTTTAATTAATAATTAAAAATATATTTTTATAATTAGAAAAGAAGAACTACTTGATTTGGTGTTAATAATTACTAATTTCACATAAATGTTAATCTTGATTTGCTTGGTAAGTTTTATAAATAACAATCTTACTTGTCATAAGATATCAAATGTACGTTTTTCTGTCATTAAATTATCTATCAAAACTAATTTAAAATCATGAACTCTGATTATTAGGTTACTTATATATATACTATCTTGAGTTCTAAATCTCTACGAATAAACCATCTAAAACCAATCAAGTCCACCTAAAGTGGGATAATTATATATCAATAATAACATTCTTAGTTCTTTTCGGTCGAGTTATTAAATGAGAAAAATTGTGCATTATAACAAATTATTAATTCAAAATAAATGTTGTATCTATAGTTTTCAATTCCAATCCACAACAAACTTCTTGTCATTCGCCTCTCTCCCCCCTCTCTGAAATCTCGCTAGCTACTCTTCTCTTTTTTCAGTCATATTTTCCTCGACTCTCTCATTTTATACAACACAAATGTATAATTTGTGTTTATGTTTGCTTAAAGTGAGAGAAACTATATATACAAATGAAATACACATTTCTTTATACTGTGCACTTATAATTATACAAATGTTTTAACTTGATTCAATTGTGTATGAATTCAAGTTTTATGCAGATATACAAACACAATCATTGATATGTATACATCGTAGTTATATATATATATATATATATACAATTATCTATGCATATACAAACACACTTTTCATAGATACAGAATAATTAGCTTCCAATCTATACAAATAGCCGCGATTTTTACAAATCATATGCTCTATAACAAATATAATTTGGTCATGGGGCACAAATAGCAAAACTGTAACTATAGAGGCTAATAAAATTTTAGCTTTGCTATTCCTAAAAGTTACTCTTATAAAATATCATTTTCCTTCGTTCTATATTAGTTATCATATTTCAAATTTTAAAGTTAATTTAATTAATTTTAAAAGGTAAACTAACTTAGATTAATTTAATATTTTATAATTACAAAGTATAGTCAAAATTAATATTATTCAACTTTTGAAAAGCGAAATATAACCATTAATTTGTGACTGAAGCATGTCATTATAATGCAATATTTATTTGTTTTACTACTGTTGATTTGAATGGTTGAGGAGTTTTAGCACCTCTCTATGACATTGACATTTAATCACATGGAATTATTTGTGAGACATGATAAAAGTCATTGGAGAAAAGGACAGGATTACACAAAAAAAAAAAAAAAAAAAAAAGAAGAGGCCATTAAATGACCCAACATACTTGTGATATTGCAAGATTATGATGATAATTAGTCCCTCTCTCTAATTAAAAAAAATCTCTAATTCAATGATTTATAAAACATAACTTTATGATTTATAAGGGATTGTATTTCTTTTATAGTATATAATATTTAAATGTATCAAACAATATAATATTTTTGTTTAAATAGGCATAATACATAAATGTACCCTTTAACTTAACCTTGTTTTATATTTATGTCCTCCAACTTTGAGTGTGCATAAATAGACACTTAAACTTGTATAAAGTTGAATAAATAGACACACGAGTCCTACGTGTTACGATACACGTAGGACACCACGTAGGACACATATTCTATGTAGGACGATTGTGTCTATTTGTTCAATTTTATACAAGATGAAGTGTCTACTCGTGCACACCCAAAGTTGAAGGGCATAAATGCGAAATGAGGCCAAGTAAAAGGGCATATTTAAAAGGCAAAGATTAAAAAGTCTTCTTTCTTTTCTTAAACTCCGTTCCAAGTCAAAGTAAGTCATCATTTTTGAAACGGAGTGAGTACTTATTATAAAGAAAGAAAAAAAAAAGAAGATAAAAGGGAAATTTAGCTAACTAGTAAAAAAAAAATTTATTTAGTGATAATATCCATACTTTAATAATATTAGTAAACATGTCAAAAATGTCATTATTTTAAAAATAAATAATTATTCTGATATTATTAATATTTTCTTTCTCATTATTTACACTTTTTTTTTCTCTCTCATAGATTACACATTTTCCTATTTTTATGTAATTGGATAGATATTAATGATATTTTAAATTTTATCTCTCTTTTATTAACCTTATCAATTTCTCTTTCATCTCTCTTTTATTAACCTTATCAATTTCTCTCTCTATATTTATTCATAATCAACTCCCCAGATTTATTCTCTCTTTTCTTAAGCTTCTTTTTATTTTCTCTCTCTAACATTCTTCCAAAATCAATTTCACAGATTCTCGAATTTTTCTATTTTCTATTATTCTCAATTAATTTCGTTTAAAGGTTTGATTTGAAGATTCACATTGATTTGGGTATTATGTTCTGCATATTCCTTATTGATTTACTTACTGATTTTAGTATTTTTTTTTATTTTTTTTTTTTGTTGTTGTTCTTAAAATAATTTTTAGGGTTTCATAATACAAAATTATCTCTTCAATGGACGCTTTCAAGAGAGTTACTAGAGGTATTGGACAAAATAATCTAAGTTCTTTCGAGTTCTCATCGTTTATTTTTTTTTCACTCAAGAAATAAACAACAATGTAGGTTCCGCTTCTAAATCTAAGGAGGATATACGACGGGGAAAAATGCCTGAATTCGTAGTTGTGCAAAATCCCACACAAATTCGTAATCATGAAGTTGAAGAAGACCAATTTTTTGGAGAAGAGATTTTTTTTTTTTTTTTGCATGTGTTGTGTATTGCATGTTTAGTTTAATTTGTTTAGTAATTTTTAAGATTCAAAAAAATAAATGTTACAATGCGTTTGAAAGTGTATATGAAATTTTTAGTCTGTTATAGTTACTATGTATTTTTGTATTGGGAAATTTTTTAAAATGTCATATATTTTTAGTCTGTTATAGTTACTATGTATTTTTGTATTGGAAATTTTTTTAAAATGTCATATATATATTGTATTTTGTGTTCTTTTTTTTTGTGTGTGTTAGTTGTCAATGTAATACATTTTATGAGCTTGATTGTGTATTTACTATTATCGAATACATTTGTAAGTGTATATGGAATTTTCATCCTGTTATAGTTATTATTTATTTTTGTATTTTCATAGTTTTAATGTTTTTTGTAATCACTGTTATAGTTATCATGTATTTTTGTATTTAATATGTTTATTGTATTTTGTGTTCTATTTTTTTTTTGTGTGTAAGTTATGTCAATGTAACACATTTTATAAGTTTGATTGTGTATTTACTATTATCGAATAGATTGGTAAGTGTATATGGAATTTTTATTCTGTTGTAGTTATTATTTATTTTTGTATTTTATAGTTTAATTTTTTTTGTATTCATAGATTTGGAAGTGTATATTGAATTTTGTTGATGTTTTAGTCAGTATGTATTTTTATATTTCATAGTTTTATTATATTTTTTTATCCATAGATTTGGAATTGTATATTGTATTCTGTATTCTGTCAGTATATATCCATAAATTCATTTTGTATTCACAATAGTAATTCTTCATATTTAATAGAAGTCCCTTAACATATACATATACAAAATAAATATTGAAAATGTATCCATTTAAGAACAAACGCTTACAACATACATACATTGATCATATTTGTTTCGTTAAGGAATACAACTTATTCAAATAGTTATACGTTATCCATAATTCATACAATTTACAACCAAAACAGAATACGGACGAAAACAAAAACGGACAGAAACAGACTACTTTTTTAAAATTATACAAAACCTGAATACTACGCTTTACAATTATTTTTAATTACACTTTCAAATTTTTTCGTACTATATCAATTTCAAATATATGAAAACAGAATATGATTAACAATTATATCAATTATAAACAATTAGAAAAAAAATAAGGAAGAAGCAATTATCTCGTCGAATTTGTATGAAAATCTTGAAAATCAAAAGTTGAGACAATTCATCAGATTTTGGGAGTGTCGGTTATTTTTTTGAATTTTTTGATTTTTTGTAACTGATGAGAGTTTTAAGCAATACTTCCATCTTTAGTTTTTTCTCTCCCCTTAATTTCTCCTTTCTGTTTTAAATATTTGTCTTCTTTGAATTTAAACAATTAGAAAATAGATTAAGAAGATACATAATAAACTAAAATTGTGACATTTTTACTAAATAATGAAAGTATTGACAATAAGTCCTCTTAAATAACAAAATAATGACATTTTGAAAATTTTCCCAAGATAAAACTCAATCTTTCAACATATGGTTGGGCTTAAGTTGCAAGCCCAGCTTCGGTTATGGGCCTTAGTTTGTATGGGCTAGGTTAACACCACTACTTTTAGCCCAAGAAAATGGGCTGACTATTGGATAAATGGATATGGACCTTGAAGTTGTATGGCCTTCAGTCCTTCACCACTTAGTTTTTGTCACTATTTTTTAGAAGAGAGAATTTTAGAAATAGCAAACTTAAACCACAATAAGGCTCTATAATTATAGTTTCGATAATTGCATCATATAGCTACAGTTTCGTTTGCTATTGAGGTTGCGGTTTGAATATTTCTTTGCGTTTGTATATTTCGTTTGTGAATATACAAATAAAGTAAGTATATACAAATTATGTATTTATACATATAAGAATTTTTCAGAATCCCGTTTGTATATTTCTTTTGCCAATATATAAATACTGTAATTTATTATGATTTTCTTATAAATTGTTTACATTTATAGCTAGGATAAACATATACAAAAATTTGGATTTATACAATTAGGAACTGAATTATACAAATTCTGAATTTATACAAATCTTTCAAATTATACAAATCAGGTGAATAGCAAGAATTGGGGACACGATAATTATGAATTATAATTCTCTTAAATTGTAGCTACAGTACCTAATATAGGTTAAGTGTTTGTTATTCTACATAATTTCTCATTTTTAGAAGCTCTCGAAATATAACCCCTGAGATTGACAAATTATTCAAAGCCATCTAACCCATACAAAATTTATATCATAGTGTAACGTTTAATCGTTACATTTACAAAATTTTCAAATAAGATTTTTGAATTATATGGTCTAAAATGTCCATAATTTTTTTTCTTCAAAAAATGGTCATTTACTAAACATATATCTCTCATATGTGAAAAATTGGAGCTAATTTCTTGTTTTGTCCATAACTTTGTCCTAAGGTTTCCTTTTAATCTTTATGGCTTCAAAATTCAAAAGATAATGAACAGAAATTGCTCCCTCGTAAATAATTAATTGCACCATGTTTTGTTTAACGATAATCAACTGCTTTGGACTTGTTCCTTTGACATGTTCCAATCATAAGTTTCCTTTTTCTTCAATATTCATAACATAAATACATTATTTTAATTCTAACATTGATTAAATATATTCAAACTTCTTAAGGAAAATTGTATACAATGACAAACTAATAAATTAAATTAATTGCTATAACCACCCTTTGATTTAATTGTGTCCCGCAGCAAACTGTTTGCCAGTCACCTCTTTCCCTCAAACTCTCGCTCGCTACTCTCCTTTCTCGCTCCATATCTCGCTCGCTTCCTTTCCCTTTTATACAAACCCAAGTGTATAAAATCTGTTTCTATTTGTATAAAGTAGAGGAAATTGTATAAATACATATATTTTTGTTCCCCTCTCTCCCCTCTTCCAGATCTCGCTCGCCACTCTCCCTAATCTCGCTCGTAACCCTCGCCTCTCTCACTTATACAAACAGAAGCGAAATGTATAAATTGTGTTTCTGTTTGTATAAAGCGAGAGAAAATTGTATATACACATGCAAATACATATATTTTCGTCCTATACACTTATAATTATACATTAAAAATACTCCCCTGCCCAATTTCTTATGCCTTTCTCTCTTTCTCGTTTTATGCAAATTCAAATTATATATAATTTCTCTCTTTCTCGTTTTATACAATTCGATTTCAATTGTATATTCCCTACCCAAGTCTCTTTTGCCTTTCTCTCTTTCTCAATTTATACAAATTCAAATTGTATATCATCGTTCTATACACTTATAATTATACAATTCGTTTTTATACAATTCTCTCCAAGTCTCTTTCTCTTTTTTTTCGTTTTATACACTTAGTTTTATATAATTCGCTTCAATTGTATATGTATAGCAAATTATACATTTATATGTTTGTTATGGAGTGCAATTATGCAAACTTTGCTATAGCAAATAGCATACAAATATGAATTTTATGTTTGCTATATGTGAAAGTTGCCCTATTGATAGCTAATTTGAAATGAGAACAAAGCAGAAAAATTTACTACTATAGTACTGCACTCCGTCAGTTAATTTTTATTTGTCACCTATTGTAAAATAGATTTTTATTTTACTTTTTATTTTTGACATATTAAAGAACACAATTTTTTTCATGTTTTACTCTTTGCATTAAATACTATTCTCCAAAACATTTTAAAGATTTATTACTTCCTTTGTCTCAAATTACTGTTGTATGTATATCTTATGGAAAATACATTTACCACGAATGTTTGTATCGAATTCACCAAAGGTTGTACTTCATCACGAATTCTTGTAGAAAATTTTCATACCTTGAGGCATGTCGAAAAGGCACTGTCCTTAAGGATATTTCACTCGGTACGAGTGTATCCCCAAGGATTCAACAAGCTCTTCTAGTATAAAATTAGGAGCCAGAAATTAGCAAAGATTCAATAAAAGGAAACCCAACATAAGAATATATGAAAAGAAAAATAGTTATCTTGTCTTCACCCTTAGTAAGAACTGATTTATATAAGAAATTAGTAACCTCTCAAATATGTCAGTGAGTGAAATAGTCAAAGGTCCATAAAAGGCATTGAACACAATTAATGAATTAAAGACAATTCATTTCAGCAAAGAAACGTGTTGTAACAATCATATTATAACAGAAAATAATAGCTTATTAAAGGATAATAATAATGGCAATAGAATATTATTTATGGAGAGAAAATATTTAGGACATAAAATAATATTTTCTTTCAAATATAATAGGAGATAAATAATTCCTTTTGAGATACTAGAACTTTCCAACAATTACTTCTCCACTTTTGAAATTGCACATCAATAAAGAAAACAACGATTAACATAGTAATTTTATCATTTTATCCATATTAATCTTGAAGTGGATAAATTAAAAAATTAAGATTTTTAATAAATTCTACCTTTTTACAAATTAATTAATTGAGGATATAATAGGTAAAAAAATTCATCATTTCTTAATTTGTTAAAATATATAAATAAAAAAGAAAAATTAGATAAGTAACCAGGGACAAATGGAGTATAAAATATCAATTAATATGAATATATAACTAAATACTCATGTGAATAATTATTTTTTAATATGTCAAGTGAAATAGTAACAAGTAAAAATGAATGAAGCGAGTAAAACATAATATAAAGGTTTAACCCATCGATAACCCTCTAAACTTGATAGCAATTTTTACTTAGACACTTTAACTAAACTTTGTTCATTTTAGACACCTCATGTCATATTACATTGTGTCATTTTGACACTTTTTTCAATAGCACATGTTGACTTCAAGTGCGTGTTCACTGAGCCTAGTTATTTAAAATGAACAAAGCTTAATTAAAATATATAAGTGAAAATTATTATCAAATTTAAAAGGTCACCGATGGGTTAACTTTAAAATAAATAAAGATACTTGTGCTTCATGCAGGGGCCAATTAATTATCGTTGACAAATGCAACTAAGTTTAGCTTCAACTTTCGCTTTATTGATAGTTTAATTTTTCACGTTATAATTGTTATTTTTATTTTTTGCAAAGACTTCTTATTAAAAATGAAGAATTAGTTACGTGGAAATTCGATTATATCTCAATTTTTCGAATTCAATTTTGACAATTTTTTATTATAAAAATTATCTCTCTTGATATGCTTAAGTGAATTAGTGAAAATAAAATAATTTTTAATATAATAATCCAGTAAAAATGAAAACACAGAGTATTAATTGTCTATATTATTAGCCAACCTCTTACAAATAATTACACACCTCATATCTTACATGTTGGAGATGACATCAATAGTGTTTAAATTTTAAATAAAAATTCATAAAAAATGCTAAAAGAGAAGCTTGCAATGATTATGCTCCAGTAGTGGTAATGCACTAACTAAATAATTATAAAAAAGATTACATTATTCTATATAATTAAATAATTAGAAAGATGACACTATTCTTAATTAGTAATAATAATAAAATAATTTCCACTCATCTCCCTCTATTTGCAACCTATTTTTTCTACTTCTAAGTATTCTACTTTTATTTATTTTAAGGATTTTTAAAAACTCCTTAAAATATTTTTTGTTCTTTTAAGAAAAAATACATAAGTACTCCTAAATCTATGCCTGAAATCTAAGAGACACACTTATACTATACTAAGGTCTTATTGTCATCCTAAATTTATTTTATAAATAATTTTCTACCTCTTTTCGGCCTACGTGACACTAGCTTGAAAAAAATGTCAACACGCGCTGAGCCCACAAGACAGTGTCACGTAGACTGAAAAGGGGTAGAAAATTATTTATAAAATAAGTTTTGAGAGTAATAAGACCTTAGTAAAAGTATAAATGTGTCTCTGGAATATCAGACATAAGTTAGAGGGTACTTGTGCATTTTCCCTTTTTTAAAATAATTTTCTGCTTTAAAATTCTTTTGCTGGAAAGAATTGAAGTTGTGATTTAATTTTTGCTTTAGGCAATAGATATTTAAATCTACTAGCTTGATTAACATCAATGTGAGTCTTGTAGGTTAATTAATAAACCTACATTGTTTCCTATTGATATTTAATTAATCTAAATTCAACGTTGTAAAGATCACTTATTATATAGTATGCTCCTTGTCAAAAGAAGTTTTGCAATTTCAAAACATAAAGCAAAGAAATCTCAACAATCTTCTAATATATATTTGTTTAGAAAAGAAAATTATGTCCAAATATAAATTTATATAGGAAAGTTTATAATTTTAATTATTAAAATACCAATAAATTCAAATTTTTTAGTGATTATAACAATCGAAGACATTTCAACTTCTGTAAAGTGTAAATTGTAATACGTATTTTTAATCATTTTGCTCGTGAAACTTTCATAAATTTAATCAATTATTAATTGTTAAATCATTTATTAAATTTATATGAGTAAATTCATATCTGAACGTAATGTATCTCTCAAGAATTTTTAATATAAATTATGACATACTTTCTTTGTTTTAATTTATTTATCCAATTTTACATTCAGACGGTTTAAAAAGTAAAAAAGTCTTTTAAATCGTGTGATTATAAATCAAAAGTGTGTGAAATACACCAAAATATCATATAATCTTGTGATCTTAAATATATCGAAAAAATTAGAATAAAAGAGAAACCAAAAAAGAAAAGAGTACAAGTGTATGCAACAAAATTTAAATATATGAAAAATATATCAACCATAAACAAAATAGGAAGAAACAAGAATGTTACTTATTGAATAAAACAATGTGAGTATAATTCTGTTCCACGTATTTTTCAATTTAACAAAAAGATTTGTCGCTCCTTTTAAGTATTTGATCATCAAGAAAAATTCAATATATTATTATAAATATTCCAAGATTTTACTGAATATCCGAGATGATCTCTTCATAAAATTATAAGACCTATTGTATAGACATAAATTAAAATTTAAGATTGAGTAGCTTACAATAATTCTAACTAAAATAGTAAATTATAAATTTTGATATTATAATTATACACGTCTCCGATAATATTTCATAATGTTATTAAATGTGTTGTTGTTATCGTAACAAATGGTGGGTGAAAAGAACAAAAGTTGTCAAAAACATCACCACGAGAAAACGACCAAAATTAGAGCGCATTATTCAAAGTTAAAGACAGCATTAAACACAGTGGCAAATTAATTACTACCTTATTATAAACATTAATTAATTTTTCTTAATTATACAGATATCAACAATCACTGTATAAAATGCTTCTTCTTTTTGCCGCCTTTGCCCCCTTTTTCTTCCTCCGATCATTCAATTTTACTGTTTCCGGCAATTCCACTTTTTAATTTTTATTAACTCAGCTTTTTTAAATCATTAATTAGTTTTATTTTTTCCCTTGTTCTTCCTGTTTTCTTGATTTTGTAGATCACAATCGAAAAACATCAAGATTTCTTTGTTTTGTTTCAAATTACTAAAAGGGTTGTAATATAATAGCGAAACTTCAGCTGGGTTTTCTTCAATTTCAAATTTTGATGGATTATTCTGGTGGGTTGGTCGAATTACACGATTTTGGAATTGGGTTTTGAAATTTACTCTTAATGGAGTAGCGGAGAGTTCCATTCTTGAATTTTTCTCTGTGAATCTTGGCTGATTTACCCACTTTTTGGGGACTGGGTTTTGTTGTTGCTTGTGAAAGGTTGAAACTTTAGATGATCTTGCAACCTGAGGGTCAAAAAATGAGGAATAGGGGAGAAAAGGAAGAGGGTAAATTACCTGTGTCAGTAACAAGAGATTCATCAGTTAGTCTTTTAAGGGTGTTGGCAACTTTGATTGTATTTGTAATTGGAGTAGTTATTGGATTGACTTCAAGTTCACATATTGATAGGTACTTTACCTTTCAAGCTGAACAGATTATTGCAAATAATGCATTGGCTGATACAGTGACCAAGGAGAGTGGAAATTGTTCTGTTTGTGAGAAGGAGGATTGTTTAAGCATGGATAGTTTTGTTAGGCCAAAGATTTTGATTCATGGAATGTCAGATGAGGAATTGTTTTGGAGAGCTTCATTAGAGCCTTACAAGAAAGAGTTTCCATTTAAGAGAGTGCCTAAAGTGGCTTTTATGTTCTTGACAAGGGGAGAGTTACCATTTATACCATTGTGGGAGAGGTTCTTTCAAGGGCAAGATGTGAATAAGTATTCTATATATATACATGCCCTTCCAGGGTTTGTGCTAAGTATTTCTAATACCTCAGTTTTTTACAAGAGGCAAATTCCAAGTCAGGTATGATTCTTGCTGACATGAACTCAAGGTTGTTATATTGATGTTGTTGCATGCTTATTGTGTGATAGATAGTTTGGCTAATGCATGTTTTTTGTATTTATTTCATTAAACAATGTGTTAGTTTGGTTCTGTTTTCACATGGAGTATGTGAAATGTTTTAAGTTAGAGATGACTTATATCTGCATAAAAGATGCATGCTGACTTTTTTGATTTCTCCCAACTTTTGAGAAGGATGCTGAAATGCACTCTTTTTTTCCAAAGTTCTTTTATGCATGAAGTTCATATATGGTGTTAGGTAAAGAAAGAAATTATAGCACATTGAATTGTCAAGATGATTTGGAAGGTTGCAGAATACTTACTTAGCTGTTGAAAAGTTGAAATTTCAAACAAGAGTAACATCAGTTCTCTTGATGCAAGTGTTGGATTGCTCAGTCTGTTAGGAGTTTGAGGAAATATTTCAGTTTGTGACGATATGCAAAAGTATACGGTGAAACATTCTAATATCGATATTCTGAGGCAAAAATGAGAAGATACTTTGCAACATTTATTAAATGTTAAATGTTGCTGTTTAGTGCCAAGGCTGGCAATGAATTTTCAATGTTGAATAGTTTGAACTATTGAGCTCTGTGACTGATTTTGTTTTCTACAAAATTGACACTAGATAGAAGTAAGATGACTGGATTGCTGATTCAGTAACATAATCTTCAAGCAAATAAATTTACAATGGTATTGGAAAAGCAAAGTCAGAACTGTTTCTCATTGTATTTTCATTCGTGATATAAGGGAGAACAGGTAGATTAATTTATTAGGAAAAAATGCTGTTCTAGCTGTAGATTGTAGTTCGTAGAGTGATCATGTTGTGAGGGATGTGAATCAGAGGGAGGCTTATTGCTAGAATTTCCATATCTGAGAGTAACCCTGTGACAGAATGGATATGCTATGCTTGGAATCACGGATAATGGAAGGGGATGAAACAGTTACGATAATCAAGACTGTAAACAGTTACAAGTAGAAATAATGGGCTTGAAATCCCAATGTCAACATGGTGTCGTAAGTGGAAGAGAAGCATTTTTGCCTTCCAAGGAGATTCAGCCCTATGCCATATGGGCTTGGCCCTTTTTTTGTTTACTACAATTGCTGGTGGAAATGGCCTTAAAATTATCTGCTTTTATGATAATACATATTCCAACCTACTTGAAAACCAGAAAAATAAAATGGATTGGACATTTGATCTTTTCGCTGAGAGAAAGGCGTTAAGATCAGAAAGAAACAAGAATATATAGAATTACAATTGGTATTTTTTCATTTGACCCCTTTTTATGTTATGGATCCTTGTTTTATCTTCTATATGGATTGGATTCCTGATGTGTATTTAGAATTTCTTACTAACGCCCCACTACCCTCTGCCAAAAAAATTCACGCACGCATGTGTATATATCTCATATACGGAAAATGTTTCTCCTTTATGGGGCTGCATTTAGTGTGTACATTTTTGGCTCCTCGTGAACCAAATCCTGGCTGCACCACTGTTTCCTTAAGATTTTGATGAGAAGGAGACTAGTAATATTTGGTGCAATAGGTTGCAGTCTTTTATTTAGTTCAAGTGAGGAGCCAAAAGCTAATATTCCCGTTAGTTGCAGAGTAACAGTCACTCTAACCTTTTCTCTATCGTTGTGGGCATTTGGATTTCTGTTAGTTTGGAAAGGGAATTGAGGGAGGCAGTTACGGAACTATATAAATACAACCTGCCTTGGTTTATGAAGTAACTGAAATCATCCAGAAAGCAGTTACCCATATCCTCAATACACTATGTGTGTCTTACAAATTCTATCAGGGAGAAAATCAAAAGATTAAGGTTACTGATGAAGGATCAGAACGTTGGAATTTCACTTCCTAAACATGTGGAACCCTGTAACCATTAAACCTTCTTTGAACAAACTTTTCAGCTATGAACAAACGAGGGAGACAAACTCGTGCCCTAGGTGCTAAAAGAAGTATCATTCAGGTCACTAATGACACCAATGCAAGTATAAGCTATTGAGCCATGTTACTGGAACTGCTTAAGAAGAACAGAGTTATCTGGTATATTTACGAGATGGTCTAGGCATATAATATTGATTCAGGTACGGTATATTTATGAGATGGGCTAGGCATATAATATTGGTTCAGGTAGGGTGATACATGGATCTTTCTTTCTTGCTTTCTGTATACTCAAAAATTTCATAATACCTACACCAGGAGACCTCTTTTTTTTCCACAATGTTCTGGTAAGTCAAGTTATCACAATCCGAGGCGCACCCCTGCGATTCATGTCTTTGTTATAGCCATCTGTAGTACAAATGCTATTCCTCTTTGTAAACTTGTGCTATGTGAAGTGAGCAAGGAACAATACTTATCTGATACATAGAATTAATGTGGGCTATCATTATTTGGGCATCAATATAGAACTCAAGTCCTCTCAACCTACTACATGGTTTTTCAGCAGGAGTGAAAAATCATGGAGGATGTAGATTCAGAGCAGGGAGACATTGGACAGAGTTATGTAAATGAATTGAAATCCTTTGTTTTATTAGCTAGACATTAATCCACTAGTTCTCTTATGTTTAATTATCTTTGGACTTTGATGTAACAGTATAACAGTAAGCTAACTAATTTTCTTCTTCTTTTTCAGCATGTTGAATGGGGATCAGTAACACTTGTTGATGCTGAGAAGAGGCTAATGGCAAATGCTCTGCTCGACTTCTCAAATGAGCGGTTTGTCCTCCTTTCTGAGAGCTGCATTCCAGTTTACAATTTCCCAACTGTCTACAAGTATCTCATAGGATCCATTCATAGTTTTGTTGAATCATATGATGATCCTTCTCGCTATGGGCGTGGGCGCTATAACCGCCATATGAGACCTGATATCAGACTTCCTGATTGGCGAAAAGGATCACAATGGTTTGAGATGAATCGAACTTTAGCTGTTAGAGTAGTTTCAGATACCAAATACTACGATCTCTTCGACAGATTTTGCAAGCCTGCTTGCTATCCAGATGAGCACTATATTCCTACTTTTATTCAATTGTTCCACGGACCTTTAAATGCAAACCGAACAGTGACGTATGTTGACTGGTCCTTAGGGGGACCACACCCTGCTGCATTCAGCGCAGTAAATATTACTGAAGGTTTTTTACAGTTGATAAGGAACAATGGAACAGCATGTGCATACAACTCAGAGAAGACACATGTTTGTTACCTCTTTGCTAGGAAGTTTAATCCAAGTGCACTAGAACCTTTACTGAACCTAAGTTCCAAAGTGATGGAATACTGAAGAGGATTTTTGAGAGACAAGGGTATCTTTTTTCACCCTTTCCTTGTGATTTATATTGATGTTAGATCCTTTGCTCACAAGTGTAGGTTTGCATTATGAGTACTTTTGACTCCTGTAGTACATGGTTTAGAATTTCTTGGGGAGGATTTAGGTCCTTAAAATTGAGAGGAGGTATTAATTTTCTTGTGTAGACGACGTTAAATTTGCCATTATTTTTTTGTAGCTGGGTAAACTACCATGTTAATGATATCCAAGATATTTTGTAGCTTCATCTCCAGTTAAAGTTTGTACCAGATATCATCTTTACTTCAACATGAAAACTATTACAGTTTTGCTGCAAAACAGTGCTGTATTGGAGCAACTAACCATGATGTCATATGAATAGGTAAACTTTAGTGATGCTAACTTGTATGTCAATAAAGCTGAATGTGTTATTTTAGCAACGCACAAGATAGTGGGTGATGATATCATAATGGGTGCTTAAAAAGAAAGCTTATCGCCTGTATAAAGACAAAGTCTTGGAATTGACTTGCTGCAAATAATTGAACTTATGTTGCAACTTGCAACATTGTTTTCTTCTTAAGCAACCAACAAAGTTCATTTGCACTGAAGTCCTAAAGCTTGACACCCCAAAAGCTGCAAACTAAGTCCCAAAGCAACAAATCTGCAGTCATTACGGAACATAATCCATCTAATCTGCAGTCATTACGGAACATAATCCATCTCTCTATGGTCAACTTCAACAACAAATGCATAGATAATTTACATTGCCAAGTAACAGCTTATGTACAATTCATAATGACAATATATGTAGCTTACAGATATGTGAATGAAAAGTGTTTTTTCGCCTGGCTTAGACAATTATAGAGTGCATCATTTAACAAAGGCTTCATCAAGTAATAAAAAGAATAACAAAGAAGATATTTTTTTCGACGAGGCAAATACATTTTATTAATATGAAGGGAAAAATTTAAGCGTACAAGATGTAGAGTAAATAAATATATCTTCTCACCAATAGTACAATTTAATTTGTTTCACCAAGCACAACTATTCGATCACTTGTGAGCAACTCAAATCACAAGTATCACCTAAAACCATCAATTGTCTCTACAAAATTTGTCAATGATTTCTATAGGTGCATATTAATCCATGACCATAGCCAAATCAGCCCATGAGAGCATGTGACATCTGACATCAAGATTTTCTATTCCTGCAGTCCTATTTAGTAACTGTGTATCAAAAGCAGCTCCCTCAGAGAAACTATGCTTCCCAATTTACATTCTCCCTTGGCGTGCCACTTGGGGGTATTGGTATTGCTCATTATTGTCCCCTTGGGATGAGGCCTCTTCTGTTGCTTGATGCCTTACATATTGCCCAGGTACTTGTGCAAAGGTTGATGCTGGACCTCTAACTGATTGGGATGTATGTGAGGTTTCATTTAGTGGAGTATGAACAGGTCCTGATGTCAGACCTTGCATTGAATGGGTTCTTTGTCCATCCATGGAATAAGGTGATGCCTTATAAGGAGTTTGTGTGAAACCTGATGACTGACCTTGATTTTGATGCTGTCCTCCTTGTCCTGCCATATAAGAGGGTGCTGATGACCATTGTGAAACGTGTGTGAAACCTGATGGCTGACCTTGCATTTGCTGTGATCCCTGTCCAGCCATGAAAGAGTGCGATGAAGCATCTTGTTGGGGGACGAAAGAAGGTGGTGATGCTTGTTGCACGTTTCTTGCAAAAGCTGAAGGCTGACCTTGCATCTGCTGTGATCTATGTCCAGCCATGAAAGACGGTGGTGAAGCTCCCTGTTGAATAAAAGAAGGTGATGCCTGATGCGAATTTCTTGCGAATGTTGATGGCTGATCTTGCATTTGCTGCGGTACATGTCCAGCAATAAAAGAGGGTGGCGAAGCTTGTTGCCACCTTGGATTAGGTGCTGACTGCTGGCCTTGCATTTGATGTGATCCTTGTCCAGCAACAAAAGAGGGTGGTGAAGCTTGTTGCCACCTTGGATTAGGTTCTGACTGCTGGCCTTGCATTTGATGTGATCCTTGTCCAGCAGTAAAAGAGGGTGGTGAAGCTTGTTGCCACCTCGGATTAGGTGCTGACTGCTGGCCTTGCATTTGATGCGATACAAAAGCGGGTGGTGAAGCTTGTTGCCACCTTGGATTAGGATCTGCCTGCTGGCCTTGCAGTTGATGTGATCCTTGTCCAGCTACAAAAGATGGTGGTGAAGCTTGTTGCCACCTTGGATTAGGATCTGCCTGCTGGCTTTGCATTTGTGATGATCCTTGTCCTCCAATGAATGAGGGAGGAGAATTTTGTTGCCACGTTGAATTAAGAGCTGAAGGCCGACCTTGCACTTGTGATGATAAAGAAGCAGGTGATGTCTGTTGTCCTGCATAAAGACATTAAAAAACTGTCAAGAGTCGAAAAACACAAACGTAGAAGGAAATATTGTACGAGAGACCTCTTTGAGATTTAAGGACTATAAATTTAGAGAGACAAACGAGCCTATGGTGAACCATATGATGTTAGACCAAACCGTATTTTGAAAATGTAAATCTCTTCTGAATAAACCAAACGGAAAGAAAATATTTTTTTTTTCAAAAACATTAATTGATGGTTACTCCATAGATAAGATGGAAGTGAAATTGTTACAACCACTTTGGACCATGTGAAGCACATATTCATTAGTCTGAATATTGTCTTAGAAAAATTATTTGAACAAGTCATTAGAGTGTATACATGTCATCAGATATCTTTGTTTCTAAACATTATTCTAACAGATGGCACACTTATAAAAATTATTTGTATGAACAAGAACCTCATAGTAAAACTATTACAACTAAATAATTGTGGTAGTAGTTATTTTTCTTTAGAAAATTAACAACAAACTAGTTGGGCCAAGAAAATTACTAACAGCTTCAATCGATTTGGTTTTTATGTAAATATTAGTGGCATTCCAACCAATCAGTTGTGTATATGCAAACCAAACATATATGCTTCAAACTAATGATTCTAGGGAAATGGCAAAATAACGAGATGTGCCAAAAGATGGAAAAAAGTACCTGCAGCATGAGAAGTTCCTGGTAATTGTCTAGGCAATTGTGAAAGCCATGGAAGTTGTCCTCGAGGTGGTGTAGAAGGTGGACAGTAAGTAGGTTTAGTAGCAAAAACTCTTTCAATCTCCTCACGACGACCTTGGTTACCAAAACTTTCTAACAGGAACTCTCTGAGGGAACTGGTGAGACCAACACCATAGTTTATGGTTTGAATAACTAAATTGGAACTAGCATCATAATTACCTTCCCCACAGAGTGCCCTAATCACAATATCATATGTTGTCACATCAGGTTTTGGTTCTCTCTCACCCATCTTGGTGAGAATAGGCACGCACTCTGCAACCTTGCCTTTCTCAATCAAGAAATTAAACCACTTTTCAGCATAGACTGGAATGACTCTCAGCCCTGCCTCCACCATCTTTGTGTACTTCTCCAGTGTGCCTTCGACATTATCCATCTTCACATATGCCTCAATCATTGTCCTATAAGTTGTGACATCTGGGCTCAATGACTTGTTACACAACTCCATATAATATTTTTCTGCTTCCTCCATCATTTCAAGCTCAGAAAGTTTTGTTATCATATTATTGTAACCTGCAACATCCATTGCAAAAGGTCTGGTCTTGAGGCCCTTCCCCACCTTCTTGAAGGTCTCCAATGCCTCTGAAACCTTTCCTAGCCTAAAACACTCATTCACCATTAAATTAAAAGTGTCGGAATTCACAGCCTGGAACGTTGGTGGCGTGTGATCATCCAACATTGCATCAAACAATGCCCACGCCTCAGTTTCCCTCCCATGCCTCAACAACACCTCCAACAACACATTACAAGTTGCAGGAACCATCCTATACTTCTTATCAAGAAGTGATCGATATGATTCCATAGCCTCTTTTACCTTCCCCTGTTTGAAAAACCAGTCCATAAAAGTAGCATTCACCACCCCATCATAAACAGTGCACCTTTCTTTCAACTCATCAAACAGTTCATTTGCTTTCTCTAAATTACCCAAATTCAAGAACCCCAATATCAAATTATTATAAACTAAGGAATCCGCACCATGTCCTTTATTAAGCATCTCCCTAAGCAAATCCACAGCTTCAGCTATACGGTCAGAATCAATTAATCCCTTGGTAAGATGGCGATATGTCACAGCAGACGGACTAAAAGGCGCATTTTCAATAATATGACTGTATACTTTCAAGCCTTCATCAACCTCACCAGCTTCACAATGTGACACAATTACATGATTGTATGAAACAACGTTCGGAATAATATTATACTGATTGAAAAAGTACTGAAACAGTGCCTTAGCATCATTATACCGTCCGGACCGATACATAGCACCGATGATTGCATTACATGTGAATACAGTCGGCCGTGTGTTTGAGAAAACGGCGTGACGAGCAACAGCAGCTGCAGAGTCCAAATCACCAGCACGGATAAGAGATTGAACGCGATTGTGCAGGTTAAGCCGAGGGCCCACCAACGCTGAGGTGGTATCAGGAAGACGGGATCGAGGATCATCCGGAGAAGGCGGTCCCCTGGGTAGTGGATCACGGCGGAGGGCATTGATTGGTGGTTCAATACGAAGTCGCCTCTTCCGACGCCTCCGTTCAGCGGCGGCTTCTTCTGCAGATGAAAAAGCAAATGATCGCTGAGGTAGAAGGAAATTAGGGTTTTGAGGAGGGTGAACGTATGTTGTGATTTGAGTTCTGACGACGACGGCGGCGGTGGCAGAAGAACGGCGGAGAGAGCGGAGGAGTATGGCATAGAGTGCCATGGCGGTGAGGTTTTAGGTGAAGCACTGAAATATGTCTGAGCTTAAACCCTAGAGAAGATGATAGAGAGGTAAGAGGTTTAACTGAGAAATACTAATGTGTGGTTGATATAACTTTTGCATTACCTATTACACTAATCAAATCTCCCTATGCTTCTTTCTAAACCTGAAAGTCAATTTGATTTAATTCAAATCTCCGTATGCTTCTTTCTAAAATTGAAAGTCAATTTGATTAATTCAAACTATTAGAGGTGTTTATTAGGTACAAGTCTCAGTTCAGGTGTTTTCTTAAAAGTTTATAATTATAAAAATCTCGCAAAACAAATACAATAATATATGCATTGATGCATTAATCTAATGTGCGAGATACATTACATTTTATATATGATACATTAATCTGATATATATTTATACATGATACGCTAATCTGATGCGCGAGATACACTAATCTAATGTGCGAGGTACATTTTATACATGATACACTAATTTAATGCGCGAGATACACTAACGTAATGCGCGAGATACATTAATTTAATGCGGGAGATACATTAATGTGATGTACAAATATGAGGAATTTTAAAAATTTGTAAAACTTATAGGGGATAATGGTAATAAGTAAACTAAAAGGTGGGATTTCCTGAAAAAGACCAATACAATAAGGAGATTGTTTGATCCTAGGTAGAAGTTTCGAATTCGAGTCCAATAGAAGGCTCTCTTGAAAATGTCGCCTAAATAGACGCTACAATGCACAATTCGAATTCAGTCTGGTCTCTTATATTACCAATTATTCTTTAAAAAAAAGAGGATATTATATTTCAAATAATTGCTTACTGATTACTTGAAAATTTATTCTATTTGTTAAAAAATAACATATTCAGTTTATTTTCACAAGTAGATTTTCAAGAGGGCAAGATGAACGCAACCTTTCTATCTTTGGGTTAGAGTGATTTTCTTCGATAAATCCTCATTGTTATCAAAAGAGGATTCCAAGAATAATCTGACAGCAAAATAGCAAGATACAATACAAGTGAGCCAAGAGGCAGTAATTATGAGCAATAATCTTATTGTTGATCTGAAACAAATCACCAAATTGAATGCCATAAATAAACATACCTACACAGCACCCTTGGCATTATTCTTAGACCAAAAAAAGAAGGGAAAAAATGGTATTTACAAATACCACAAAATTTATCTATGAGAAGGAAAAATGATTCCCAAAGGCAAAAGAAAGATGACTGAATTTATCTATCAGTCTTGTATGGCTATATTTACTCTTAGCTGCTCTTTGTATACAATGTATATACAAACAACTATATAACTTATCAGAAATTTCATTATGTGTATGTCTCTGTTCTCCCTTTTTCTCGACTTTGAAATGGATCAACCCAACATTGATCTTGCTTGATGGCTTTACCCCACCTCTCTCGAAAAATCTTCATTTCGATATATGATTGTCTCCTAACCTACAGAATGTCATTCAATATAGAGTTCAAGTTTTGCACACAGACAGTGTAAACCAGATACAATAAATAGTTAACTTACCAGAGACCGATTGTCAAATTTCTCAACTGGAGCAGCCTGCAACTCCGAAAGGAGATTCACTTTAAATGATACACAAAACGAAGAGTTTATGTAATTTAAGTATGTAAGATTTGAAGAATCATACCAATGTATCAGAATCAGACAAGTTCTTCCCTTGCGGTGAATTATTATCTAATTCTTTGATCATCTACACAAGAAAAACCAAACACTTAATCCAATTGCTCCTAAGTAATAAAAGTAGATCAAAATTGAAAGCAAAGGATCGATGATCGATGATCAATGATAGATAAAGGGAAGAACTACTTGCCGTTTCTACATCTGAATTAGCACCCAGAGAAGGGATAGCCAAATGAGTTATGTACTCAGCATCAACCACGCCAACTTTCTTGGTACGATCACCCTGAGAACTAATAACACGTGTTATAATCATGCCAAGAAGAGATGAGAAGTAGGAAGAAAGTTGTATAGATTTACCTGCGCACAATAACCAAGCTTCATATCCAAGCCCCATGCATGGATCAGGTCGTTCTGTAGCAAAAGAACGACTAGTTAAAAACCAGCAAAAATTGCAAATTTACAAGTTTACACATTACTACTATATCATCACTAGCAGGTCTTCGTGACGTTCGAAAAGGAAAGGTGATATTCTATAGACATCTTGGTATAAAATCACAAGGACAATAAATCATTAGTACACATTTATGTAACTGCATATACTATCAAGTATCATGGAGGAGACAACTACTAAAAAGCAAAACGGTTGTTTGTGGGTTCGATTGAGTTAACTAACAAAAGATTTAGAGAAATTGTATTTACTACCACACACAAGTTGATTGAGTACTTGCTAGCGCTTAAAAATTAATTGAAGTTCCCGTACCTGGACCATATACCAAGCACAACGCCAAGCGGCTTTTGAGAATACCGGAGCCATCATTTCTACCCACCTGCATACCGAATAAATAAAAATAAAATCAAGGTTGTTTTGATTACTAACAATACTAAATCATTTGAGCCATAAAGAAAAAGAGGGTCACAGAGCAAATAGATTTAGTTCGGAGAAACTTGTTATCAGATAATATTACATTAAAAAGAAAAAAAAGTTGCAGTTTTTACCCAACACAAGGAGGTTCTGTGCTGTTGTTATCACACGTTCGGCCACCTCTATTTAATCTGTAGAACCTCCTATCAAATCAAACAAAAATACCAGTCAGCTTTTGGAACAAGACAGCAAACATGCAAAAGTAGACACACAAAAAATATCAGGATTCTCATTTTTCCCCAAATGCTAGAGCATAGAGATGACCCTATCGGTTGCAGGAAATCGCATTATTGCCAGCTATAAAGGAATTACGACAATTTTTTTATTTTCTAGCTGGAAACAAAGTTCAAATTTCAGTATTCGTATCTCAAACTCAAAGGGCGATTAAATACTTTTGGTCCTTGAGTTTGTTTCATAAGCATAAGGACGCTTCTGCTTCGCAGTAATTCTTCATCTTTTATAAGATTAACTTGCAAAACCGTAAAAATTATGAGTCTAACCTGTGCACCTTGGATCTCCCTCTGCGCACAGTAATATGATGATGTACTTCCGATTTACTAGCATCAAGTCCTGGCTGTGATATCTCCAAGCCTTCTTCTCTAACAATAGATATATACCTGAAAAAAGACTTATGCAGTGAGAACATTATCTTATTACCAACTAGCCTAATCCTTGCTGGTTATTTTTTAGCATGGAACACTACATCACACCAAGATTTTCGCTGAATCTGCTCAATCATCAGTCGATGTCAACTTTTTTAGCATAAAACATGTGCAGTAATTAAACGGGGTGAACCGTAAGCATCCAACAATTGCTCTACTCTGAAATCAGCGTTTCAAGTGATATATATGTTCACAATGATACTAAAGACCGTGCTGTGAGATAGACTTACTTTTCCGGATGAAAGTTTTCGACTCCAAGGTCCTCATCCCACAAGAAAATATAGTCGTATTCAGAAACTATATCCGGGTGCAGAAACCTCTTCGCAAACCACCTATTTTTGGAGAGTTAGATGACTGAAAAAAGATGCAGGCGACTAGCAATCAGTAACAAATTTGATTAGAACTGACTTTACCATTTTGTTTGGTTCATAGCAGAGACATGTATGGCACGATTACTCCACTCAAGGTCATTCCACTCATCCACCACACCGTCATAGTGGAAAAGCATCACAACAAAGTCATGTTCAAGAAACTGCAACAAGTTACAAAAGCAATTTTAAAAAACAGAAAACTAAAATGACATTTACAAGCTAAACAGGAAGCGGAAGATGAAGAAACATACCCTTTTAACAATTTTGTTCACAAACTCTTTTTGCTTTATTCCAACTGCAATTCCCAATAAGTTAACTGAATGTGGTGACTTCTTCTGAATACAAAAGTATTGCATCATAAGCAACCAAAGAAACATTGGAAAATATCATAAAGAGTTGAACTAGTGAAATGATTTGTCTCATGGACAAAGAAATTTGATATAGTAAAAGTTCATGACAATTTAGAGGTCCTGAATCACTGCCATATTTCTTGAGATGACTGAAACTCAAGTAGTCCTTATACACTGGATAAGCATAGAGTTTCTCCATACTTTACACACACAGAGCACGCCTATTGGTATATGATTTAAAATTTGTGTGATGTGAGTGACATCACATTGACAAAAATATTCATTCTGACTGTTCACTTTACCACCTAAGGATAATTGTACCTGGCCTACATAATCTCCTTTCATCACAGTCAAGACATAAAACTTCCCGTGAAATTTTGAAGAAAAAATAAAGGACCTAAAGCTTTTGAAACACAACAACAGATCAACTGATGAATAGTATCAAAAAAAGCACGTAAGGGGGGTGGACTATACGTGGATGATCCATGCAACCATAATCGAATCCATGCAAGGAATCAAAGATTGAAGATAGTCAACATTGAAGTAAAAATAGTCATGAATAATTTTCGACCAAAATAACTAGTTACCTCAACATCACCCCACAATGGTCGCATTTCCAGGTTTGATGTTTTAGAAACAATTCCTTCTGGGAGTGCCTCACTCCCTAGTGGCCTGCACTTTTTCTGTGAGGAATAAAATGAGAACCTCCAGAGAAGCCAAAGATAAAAAATCAAATTAAATAATAGCTTTGGTTCTCAAACCTGGCATTTATTATTTTGCACATTCTCTGCCACATGACTCTCTTGTTTTTCCTCTCTTGGTGGTACCTAAACAAAATGATATGCTTGGAGGTTAATTCATGGTGAATTCTGTAACTGTAGGACTAGATATCCCAATATAACTGAAGTTAAACTAGTCTCAACCAAATTACTTGTGTTCCAGATACATCAGTTAAACTTGTCTTGACCAAAATATTCTTTTTATCTCATTAATTATAGTTAACTGATTTCAACTGAACTTTTTTCCATAATGCATATCAGTATATTTTACGCCAAGTTTGCAGTACAAAGAGGGTACATGTGTTGACAGCACAGAGAAAATCTCTCCATCAGAGAATTGACTTGAAAATTGTCTGGCAATGAATCTAATGTCCTGATACAGAATTCAAATATGTGCTTGTTCCGAGGATCATTACAGAAGTCAACTTGGAATCTTCCGTCGGAAAGGTGAAGTCCTAAAGTGAGCTAAGATATATAAACAGAAATCTCAAACTAAGTTGTGAACATAGTAAAACACACTGTACATTTATTCGTCGTGTTCTTGCTTTGGTAAGCAAGCATAGGCAAAGGAATTCAAGGGGAGCAAAGAGAGGACCTTCACAACACCCTCTTGAAATCCATAGGAGTACCAAACCACTATAAGAACTTTACAAAGTCTAGAGCACGTAATAACAAAATCCCTACAATCAACCAGATAGCTCCCATGGAAAAATAAAAGAAGCACAATATGAAGTTGTAGAACACATAAAAGCTCAAATGGAAGGGAGGACATGAAGGAGAAACAGGGTCAACTTCACTTTTCACTATCAGAGTTTCTCAGTTTCTAGTTGTATACTTCTAGTCTTCAGATAAAAAAAATAGAATTTAAAGAGGAGAAGAAAAGTAACAAATTTGAGAGGGAAAAGACTAGGCATGTTTGGGAATAAGGAAATTGGGAACTGAGAGGAAAGTGTACCGAAAGTAAGCCCATACACCCTCATAGACAATTTGGGATGAAAGGAATAGAAGATATTTCAAGTGAACTAGAAGAGCTCGACAAACTTGAAGAAATGTTTTATTTCATCTAGACTTTCAGTGTAAGAATGAATACGGTTTTATACAGATTGTTGCATCAGCTTGACTGGCAAGAATACCTACACTATTTTGTGGTGATTTAGTGAATGAACCTTGGAAAAGTAAAACTCATACTGAGAACAAGGTTTCAAAAAATCTTCTTTCCTTTAGGTGCAGTAAATTAATCTAAGGTTCCTTTTTTTTTTCCTTTCTTTTTTTATTGATAGACAACGTTAAGTGAGATCCGACCTAAAGATCGGATGTAAATACGAAAGGACTCAATAACTGACACTTCTGTATTTTGTGAATGTGAATTGATGTGTATAAGGTAAGTATATAGGCAGCATCTCAACAACTTCAGAAAATCTAACACCACAATTACTAAAAGCTGTCTTCTGAAGAAACAAACCTTGCATTTTCCGCATTGTCCATTCTGCTTTGTACTGTTCATTGTAAAACCTGAAAAAGCCTGCAATATTGAAATTACTAGTTAAAGCTAAAAGAAAATCTGGGAGGTTACACAAAATAGTTTTGGTTATAGAAGGAACAGCATGGCTGCTTAGTCCACTAATGTTAACCTAGATCTACCTTACTAGGGATTTTTACACAAATAGATTTACTTTTTCTAGCCAATATACATAGATTATACAATGGTTACATATGTTTAGATACATATATTATACATCTGATGAACAGTTGAGTGGGCTTGCTATTTAAGTTATTTATTCTATTAAAATTCCAAAATGCATCTGAAGAGAATTTTATAATAGTCCATCCATCCTGAAGCAAATGAAACCTTTGATGCCAGCTCACTTGCTTTTACAGGGTGAGTGCAAGTGATAAGAACTTTTAACACTTCAATCAATCAAATCGTTCAAGTAGATAAAGAAAAAAATTCCAAGTAAGTGATCCAGTATCAGTTCTACACAACCAAAACGCGTCCACTGCAATTGAATATAATTAGCTATATTATACCCTGAAATCCTTAGCCATCAAAGCACTTCCGGTAAAGTAGACAGCACAAATTAAAGCAAGAGTCAAGAAGAGGCTGCAGATAAATGATCTGCTTTTAGGATCAGGCACAGAAACCTGAAAAATAGCACGAGCACAAGAAACATCGTTAAATAGAAGAACAAATTTCATAGTCTCAACTGTTTAGCAATGAAAATACAAAAATTAGTATTTTCCTCATCCAAACTACATATCCACTTTTTTTAACTGAAAACTCTCCTGTATTGACAATTTTAGCTTTACCTTTCACAAAATAGAAAAAAGAGAACTTTAAACAGAGATATTATACACTCTCATATTGGTAGTTACACAAAGTCAACCTTAGACATTANTTTAGTACTTAAACTACACGGGTGTTTAAATACCCCCTTAACATGTTTGATGTGAATTATTTTCAACCTTTCGAGCTCCAGCCTCAAGCGCGTGTTGCTACATCTTTGTAGGGCGCGTAAATCATCTTTTAGCATTTTTTAAAAAGAAAATTCGACCCTCAACGGTAATATCCGACCCATTACATATTTGAATGTAAATTTCTCTTTGGAAGAACCCTAATTTCCTCTTCTCCTCACCAACTCAATCATCCATCAATGCTGACCTAATTTATGCTTTTTTTCCTTATTTTTCTCAAATCTTAGCTCTTCAAACCTCAAATCTTAGCTATTCAAATCAAAAAGTTGAATCTTTGAAGGATAATTGTTCTTCAAAATGTAAGCTTCAAACCTATTCTTCTTTATCTATTATTTTGATTTTCATTATCTGGGTTTTTTTCCAGATTCTTGTTACTTCTTGCACAAAATTGTAGCACACAATGCGATCAATTAATTTGACAAATCTTTGTATGGAAGAAGATGATTATAGTACGAAGAAAAAAGTTTATTGTAATCATGGACTTGTGGTGCGTTTGAAAACATCTTGGACTTCCAATAACCCCGGAAGAAGATATTGGTCATGTCCTTATTATGGGGTAAATCATTTTGTTTATTTTATTTTAGCCGATTAAGAATTTGATTACTAATTCTTCATCCTTTTTCATTATTGAAGAGTCCTAGATGTTGCAACTTTTGGTGTTGGAAGGATAAAGAGAATATTGATTCGAGGTCGAAATTTGTGATTCCTAAACTAATACAAAAATTGGGTGAGCTTGAGAATATAGTAGAATCATCTCAAACCTCAGCCACTGCATTTGAGGATAATGAAGAGGTTGACAAGCCGGGAGATTTCAAACAAGATGAGGATTGTCTAGGAATGAAATTAAAAAGGTTGGAAGAAGAGGTTGAGAAGATGAAAGTAATGCAGAATAAATGGAGAAGAACATGGCAGAATGTGCTCTTTTTTGTTGTAGCTTGTTGTTGTGTTATGGTAATAGTTATAAGCTATTGTTTCTGGGTGATGTATAAGAAGAAAGGCTCAATGAAGTTACCTTAAGCTCTTGATGTAGTGAGATCAATGTTGGAGTAATGTAGCACTGTTTATGTTGTAATCTGAGATCAATGTTGGAGTAGTGTAGCACTGTTTATGTTGTAATGAATTAGGTGCAAGACTCTTTTGTAATAAATTGTGTGTTCTTCTTATTCTGTTAATGCAATTTGTTGGTTTATGTATTTCGTTTGTGTTTTATTTACAACTGCATTGACATTATTGCAGTCACAACTGCATAATTGTATACGTAAAAGTAATGCAAAACTGGTTGCACAATTGTTTCAAAAAGAGACAACTACAATAACAAACTAATGCAGCAGTCACAACTACATAATTGTTTCAAACATATATACATCAAACTAACGCAGTCATAGCTGCAACATAATTGTTTCAAAAACAAACATAGATCAAACTAATGCAGTCACAACTGCATAATTGTTCTAAAAACAGATAACATATCAATCTAAAGCAGGCACAACTGCATAATTGTTTCAAAAACAGCTTAAATATCAAACTAAAGCAGTCTCCATATCAAACATCATCTGCATTAGACCTTGTTCTCCTTCTTTTGTTTTCTCTCATCTCTTGAAGACCTTGTTGAGTTATAACATCCTTTCCTTTCCATTTTAAGCCTGATCTTGGTTTATGATGCCCAAGATTTCCAGTCACTATTGAAGAGTTCATAGGCATTCCGGGCTACATTCACAACAAAAATATTGTCTTAGATGCTTCATAAGTTACAATTGAAAAAGGTGTAAATATTTAAGACAACTTACATTGTCGATTGTAAAACCACTCTGTGTATGTAGAACCCCCATTCCAACCATTCTTGGCCTCTTCACTCCTTCAGTAGCACCAGGAACATCTGTAGCAGTAGCAGTTACACTAGTTGCAGTTCCTCTTCCATTTCCCCTTCCAGCAATACCAATCCCTGTTTCATTAACAGATCCAGTTGCTCTTCCATTTCCCCTTCCAGTTCCAGCTAAACCAGTATCAGTACCTCTTCCCCTTCCAGTGGCACTAGCCTATAAAATAAGTTGATTAACAAAAATATTAGACTGATAAAGTTGTAAAATAACAACTACATGAATTACTATAAACATTACCTGTTTTGTAGAACCTCTTGGTCGACCTTTCCTCTCTTTGTGCTTGATTGTGATTCAGTTGGTGCTGTAGAAGAGCCAACACTTGACCTAGTTGAACTAGTATTTGTTCTTCTCCCATTTCCTCTTCCTCTGCCTGCATTAGCTTGATTATTCAAATGACAACCCCTCTTATTATGACCCTTTGTGTGACAGAGACTGCAGGTCATCTCAACACCTCTCTTGGACAATTTTCCTGTTTTATTTTCATTCTGCTCCTTTCTCCTACATTTTCTAGGCCTTCCTGGTAGTGTTTTGATAACAGGTGGTAAAATAGAGGGTTGGTTGATTGTGGCCACATTTCATGTTAGTAACTGGTTGAATATAATGACTATAGACCTTGAGATAAGTCTCCTTGCTATACCAATGTGCAACATAGTTAATGGGCTCCAATCTTCTAAAATGAAGTGCAGCTATAGCATGACAACAAGGTATTCCTCTTAGCATCCAAGATCTACAAGTACATGTTTGTGTGCCTAGATTCACAACAAATGTGTTACCCAAGCTGTCTTTAACCTCAAAACCATATTCACCATTCCATTCAAGGTTACATTGCATCGACTTTGTTGTATTCTCTGTTAATGCCTTTAAGGCCATTGGAGATATGTTTGTTATCCAAGTATCACTGAACTCCCTCAATTGTCCTATTCTTCTCATCACTTTGACCCTTATTTCTTCAAGCATTGTGATGATAGTTTTATGTCTTGCCCCCAAAATCCATGAATTAAAGCTTTCAGCCATGTTGTTGTCAACACTATCACAACAGCTAAAAAACTTAAAGTATAATTTAGACCACCTTTCTATATTATAGTACAATAAGTTAACAATTATTCCAGTACCTAACTTCTCCATATGATCCAAATTTCTTTTCAATTCTTGTTCATATGTAGATTTGGCACATCTCCAAAAACAATTTCTTCTTTCAATGCCTTTCCAATTGATAGACCAGTTGGCTAGAACATGTCTTGCACACATTCTTTGTTCTGCATTTGGCAGAAGTTCCTGAATAGCTTTGTCAAGACCCTTTAACAACATTTAGAATATCATTAGAAAATAAATGAAAAAGAAAATAGATAAATAAATGGAAAAGAAAGTAAATGAATAAATAAGAAGGAAAATAAAAATACCTTCTGCATATCAGTAATGGTTGTCAATTCTGTCCCATCTCCTAGCTCAAGATCATGTCTTACAATCTTGATAAACCATTTCCAAGTGAATGTGTTTTCCACCTCAACAACTGCCCATGCTAGTGGTAGCATTTGGTTGTTCCCATCCTTACAAACAGCCACAAGTAATTGACCTCTAGAAACACCTTTCAAGAAGCAACCATCAAATCCTATACATCTCTAGCTCCAGCTTTGAATGCTTTCTTTAAAGCATCAAAACATATGTAAAATGATTGAAACATTTTTCTGCCACCTTCAAAAGTTTCTTCACTAAGTCTCACCACACATGTGCTGCCTGGATTAGTTCTTAAGAGCTCATCTCTATAATCTAAAATTCTTTTAAACTCCTCCACATGATCACCCATAATTTGTTGTAACACAATGTTTCTTGCTTTCCTTGCTACAGTCCTCCCCACATACACATTCAACTCTTTCTTCACTAAAATTTGAAACTGAAAAACTCTAATACCAGGCTCAGAAATAATTCTGTCCTTGTACCTTTCTGCTAAGTACTTTGAATGCACCAATTTATTTCTGGTTGTGCCATTGCATTTATGTACTGGATTGTAATTCTTCACCACAAAATCTCCTGATCTTGAATCAATACTTCCAAACAACAACCATGGACAACCAGCTGTACACTTTACCCTCACCCTAGTTGCATCATTAACATATTTATCTAATTCAACATGTTCTTGAACTGCATATCTAGTAATAGCTTCTCTAAATTGCTTAACACTTTCAAAAGAAAGACCAGTCTCCCAGACTATTAACTGACAGGTAGGATCAAATACAATTTTCTTTTTATTTCTTTTTGCTCTTCTTGCTTGTCTTTGTCTTCTTATAGGCAGTTCAACCTCATCTTCCTCATTAACATCATCATCAGTATCTATTTCAAAACTAACAGCTTCATCTGAATCAAAGTAGGGCTCATCTCCAGCTATCTTACCCTCTAAAGTAGTTTGTTTCTTAGATAGATATTCATCATATCCCAAATCAACTCCTTTTTTTCCTATATCAACTCCTTCAGATCTTCTAGGGCCTTTTTCTTTTCTCTTTTTTATTTTAGCAGCCTTTTTTTCATTCCTAAGATTTATAACTTCCTCATGAACATCACTACCATACTCATCTTCTCCTTCATCAGACAAATCTGCATTGTCTGAATCATCACTTTCTTCTGTTTCACTTTCCCAATCAGACCCAACTTCTGGAATATCAGATGCAGCAGAAGCCCTACCCAATTCCTCTCCAGCACTAGCAGAAGCCCTACCCAATTCCTCTGCAGCACTAGTAGAAGTCCTACCAAACACTTCACTCAACTCTTCACCCACAATAGGTTGTGTAGGTTGTGCAGATTCTTCAAACCCCAGACCTTTACTATCCTGAAAAGTCTGACTAGATTCCTTATCAAAAGTAGCACTACATTCCCCACCTACCCCATCCACCCCACCCACATCATTAAGATACTCAATTGCTGGTGGGACCACAACAGCTTCTTCAACTAAATGAGTCACATAAAGTTCAACAATATCTCCATTTTTTAATTTAGGTACAATACCCATAATATCCCTATCACTTTTAACTTCAACAACATGGCGACATTTAGGTGGTTTAATATAAACAACACTAGCAGCACAGTTATACCCAATTTCTTTAACAATATCAACAAATTCGAAGTATGACAATTTATCAACATCTACGTCAAAACAATCAGTGACCATACCTCCTTCATACTTAATACGAGGTTTTTGTTGAAGTTCTCCACCATGGTGAAACCTTAAAGTAATGTACATATCCATCGTCAAACTGAAAATACAAAAAAAACTAAGCTTCTCGAAGACCCTAAAATCGGTCAAATGTTACAATCATCTAAACGAAAATTACTGACCTGATAACTCTGTTCTTCACGGGATCCTTTGTTTCTTTCACGAAAACCTTAAAATCAACAACTCATTCACGCTAATGGAAGAGAAATATTAAGATTCAATCTTCTAGGTTTGAGAGAAGAGAGAGAATGAGAATCGCATGCTTAGGGAATTTGGGGATATTTGTTTATAAGTGGGTCGGGTTGTATTTGGGAACGGATCTTAAACATTTAGGGATATTTGTTTAAAAGTAGTGGGTCGGGTTGAATTTTGGGAACGGGTAACATATTTATTTAAATCCTTAGGCGACGTGGACCACTAAAAACGCGCGTGCGTAACAATGCCCAGCCTTCAACTGGGCTGGAGCTCGAAAGGTTGAAAATAATTCACATCAAACATGTTAAGGGGGGTATTTAAACACCCGTGTAGTTTAAGTACTAAAGCGAGTTTTCGTGCCAAGTTCAGGGGGGATTTTATGTATTTTCCCATTTATCCACTTAACAATGACCAAGATTTAAATTTTTTTATTGTAATAAAATTATTGTACCAAAAGATTCCACTTGCGAAAACACTGATGAGAATAATTGTTCGAAACCTGTGAAACCCCTTCTCCTTATTGTATATATAAATATAAAATTAAAAAAAAAAAAATTTTTATTTTAGCTTCTTTTTTTTATTGCCATGTTGAAGCAAGAAACAAAAAATTTTCTTTTGTCATTTATAGAATAATAATACGTTATTAGTATATCTATGATTTTATGCAAGTGGTGTATGTCCGTATATTATTATACATATATTTGGCTTCTTGAGGATTTGAAATGAGATATTTTGAGTTTAATTTCTCACAAGGTCCACAAATTAATCTAACTTTTCAATAAACCTACAACAAAAACGACTTTTAGCGATAATAAATAAACACATTAATATAGAATGTTAAAGTCTTTATCGGCATTAGTTAAGTGTCATTAGATCCAATGTCGCTAAAGCCTTAAGGGATATATACAAAGAGTGTTAATTACCGCTAAAAATACATATTTAGCGGCAATTGCTAATTAATTGCCGTTAAAGCTCATTTTTGATATAGTGAAAATAAATAGTTAAAATATCAATTTAATGACAAATTAATTAATAATGAATCAGTAAGTCCATCTTTTTCCCCCTAAACTAGTTATATCAATTGTTTATATAATAAGATGCTTAAATTAAGTAAAACTACATAAATTTGTTATTTGATGCGTCAAATTTTGTAAATGAATAATTAAAAGGTAGTTTATCCATAATTAAAAAAAATAATTATAACCGACAGTTTTAAGACAATTTCAAACGTTGATGGTGACAAAAATGAGTGACTTTTTAATGGTTGTGGAGTAGAGCCAAGGGAATAGAAAACAAATTATTTTATTTTATATTTTGTAAAAAAATTGACAAGTTGACATCACGATTACCTCGTGTGAGTCTACTAAAAATGCCACAAAATTTCGATATTTATATTGTAGGATTTATGTTTTAATTAAAAAAAATTAGAAGTTTAAATTTAAGATATTTAATTAGGGCCAAAAGAATCTCTGTCATTCATTACAGTTTATATTGGTATATTATATGTAAGATTGACTGAACTTAATAGCTTTAACTCAAATTTTATATTTTTTTTCAGTTATTCTATATACGTGAATTATTTAGTTTAGAATCCAAAAACTTAAAAGTTTAAAATTTTAGTTTTTGACTCCGTCTACTGTTACTTAGTCAATTGATGAAAATATTCATCAAAAAGAAAAAATTAAAATATCTTTTTGGCTCATAATATATATTCCATCCATAAGTTATTTATTTCTAAAAGTGTATATTATTGATTTAGAGTCCGTGCTAAAATTACTTATTTTATAAGCACTTTTCAAGAATAGCTTTTTAAAAAAAGTTTTAAAAAAATAATAAAAAATTATTTGGCTAATTTATTTAAAAGGTATTTTTTATAACTAAATTGTATTTGATTATTTTTTTTTAAAAAGTGCCTTTGAGAGTCAAATTACGATTAGGGACAAGTATTAATGTACTTTTAATATCAAAATTATTTTATAAAGAAAAACAAGTTTAAAAATATATTACAAAAAAATAAAATAATTTTTTGTTTTTATTAAATTAAAATATTCATATTCAAATTTTCAATCAATATTATACATTTTTTAAGGATTTAGTTATTTTGATCTTCTTTCTTTTAATCTTACAAAATATTGTTGTTACCTTATTCAAATAATAGGTAAAATAATACATAACATAATAATACATAAATGTAAATTTATTAAAAATAAAGAATCAAAACTTTTAAATGAAACATAACCAAACATATGAAATGTGCTAATTAATTATGGAAAGAACATTTTATTTTTTTTAAAAAAAAGAAACATAAATTTTTAGTTTTTTACCAACCGCAGAACTGCTTGTGCTTTCATTTAAAAGCAGTTTGACTGGTTTGTTAAACACCTAACTTTCACATATAGCAAACATAAAAATCATGTTTGTATGTTATATTTATACTTTGCATAATTATGCTCCACAACAAACATAAATATGTATATTTCGCTATACATATATAAAAGAAAGCAGTTATATAACTTGTTTATGTTTCGGTATACATGTACAAAGATCAATTGTATAATCTGTGTTTATATAAAGCGAAAAAGATAGAAAGACAAAAGAAAATTGGGTAGGAAAATATGGTATTTGTATAATCATAAGTGTATGAGACGATAATATATGCATTTGTATATGTATATATAATTTTATCTCGCTTTATGCAAACACAAACACAATATATACATTTGTTCGTTGTATAAAGTGAGAGAGGCGAGTGAAAATGGCGAGCGAGATCTGAGAGAGGGGAACAAAAATATATGTATATATACAATTTCTCTAGCTTTATATAAATACAAACGCATTTTATACATTTGTGTTTGTATAAAAGCGAGAGAGGCGAGGAAGACTGCCAACGAGAACGAGAGTGTCAAGTGAGATTCACCAGGAGAGAGGCGAAATAACAACAATTTATTATGAATACAATTAAATCAAACTATATTTATAACATTTAATTAATCGATATTAATATAAATATTAAGGATCGAGTCACAAAAAAACAAAAGAAAAAATAGAGTCAAGGTAGGGATGCGCATTATTTTGGCCCTTGGGGTGCGATGAGACGTATGTGGTCCATAATGCCATGGTAGGAATTGGCTATGACATTAGGTGATAGACTGGTAGTGCAAAAAACTGTGTGTAATATATTATCAATTTTAATTTTAATGGGGTAATATCTCATATATCACTCAATTTTTAAATAGTTCACTCAAAAGTAATTCAATTATGAATAATTCACATGGAGAATTATTCAACATTATTTTATAACTCAAAAGTCATTCAACTTGGAATAATTTATTTTAAAAATCGAGTCAAAATCAATTTTATTTTTATACCTCAAAAGTCACTCAACTATTAGTGTTTCACTTTGACATTAAAGTCACCAATGACCAAACCAATTTAAACATGTTTACATTAAATTTTGTTCAAAATGAAAATAAAGTTTAGTGTCTTTCTGAGTGAATCAGTGAAATATCAGTAGTTGAGTGACTCTTGTGTTATAAAACTTGAGTGACTTTCTATCTTAACCATTCAAAATTGAGTAACATTATGATTAAACTACTCAAAGTTGAATGACCATCTATGTTATTATCTCCTTTTTATTTCATTAAATGGATAAAAATTAATCATCATTCAATGAAAATGAAGCAATGGCAAATTCATATTTGATTGGTCAAAAAATCTCGCATGATATTTTTTTTTTGATGTTTTGATTTGAGTTTACATGTTATGTTATCTAACATATGCTCACAATTCTTAATTTTCTTATTCAATTTGACGTATCACATTTTATATATTCGAATTTTAAAACTATACATCATCCAATAAATCCAAGACTAAATACAATGAACTCGTCATATATGACTTGATTTAATGGACTTCTTAGTAAATACAATTCCAAATTAAGTTCATTTATATAATTAATTACTAATTTATATTAATCCACAATAACTGTTTTTTTCTTTGTTTAGAATCCCATTTCTATTTGCAACCATCAACAATCAACGGGCCTTTTATTTAATAGAAGAAAAAATCAATTTTATGAGAAGATTTGGTCAGAATGAGATTTTTTCTATGTAATTTTATTTTTTAAAAATATTTTTACTCTTTTAGTTTTAATATATTTTTCTAAAAATGAAAAAAAGATCTGTTTATTTTAAAATAAAAAAAAATATTATAGTTTTTTAAATTTTCAGGCCAAATTCTGACTAAATTTTCTGGCCATTTAGCACTTTTCTAAATAAAAAATGATTTAGCACTAGATCAGATTTATATCGGTAGCCCTATTTAAGTTATCATTTAAAAAATATCCAACATTTGCAATGTTATAAAATTTAGTTATTACACTAATCAAAGATTATGGATGCACATCTATCAGTACTGAAGGTTTAGGTTATTTACGAGTGACGCAAAAATCAAATTGATCATACACTGAATGAAAAAAAGTTATGTATTTATTGATTTTAGGTTACTTAGTTTTAAATGATTTTGTAAATATTTTTATTGGGTTATCAATTTGATTTTCGATTGTGTGATTTTGATTAATTATTAAATTGACAAATCAGTGAGATTATATTAAATTAACATTATCATTTTACTCCTAATTATCTTATAATGAATTTAACATTTTGTCCATTATTTCTAAATTTTAGTACTACTTCCAGCCATAGATAACACACACTAGCCCCTCTGTACCTTTTGACACCTTTCTACTCGACACAAAATAGTATTATTTTCTCTCTTTCTCAATTTTAGATTTGATTGTAATCGGGACAAACAATCAATGTTGCTTTCTGAGTATATTAAATGAGTCTTTAGATGAAATTCGAACAATTATGTCTTAGATGAAAGTGATTAGTGTAGAAATTTGTATTGTACTTCTATTTTTGATACTCTCTCCGTTTAAAAAAGAATGAACTTCTTTTCTTTTTAGTATGTTTAAAAAAGAATGACCTTTTTCTTTTTTGGTAACAATGTTCCACGTGACATGTTTAAGGCCACAAGATCAAAGGCCAATTTTGTACATCTGACTTAACTTTAATTTAGGACGATAAGATTCAAAAGTCTTCTTTATACTCTTAAACTCCGTGCCAAGTCAAACTAGGTCATTCTTTGTGAAACGGAGAGAGTACTATTTTTACTTTTATGAACATTGTGTATATATAATCATACAAGCATTTTCTTATTAATTAAACTAAAAGTAAAATTGTTAAAATCAATAATCAATAATAAAATCAATTTTATAAATCAAATCGAACCGTACCAAACCGAGATAAGTATATACTATTAAATCTTTTGAAAGGACTATTTGGTTATTCTCTCAAAATTTTAAACCATATGAACAACGGCGCCGTTCTGTTAACAAAATAGAGCAATTCCCTTAAACGTGCGCCGCGGTATAAAACGGTCTCATCACATACCTGCGCAAATTAGGGTTCTTTCTCCACTTTTAAACATTTTCTTCTCCCAAACAAAACTCCCAACGGATAATCAAAAACCACAAATTCTTCAGCAGCAGCTTTATGGATGAACAAAATCATTGAATGGTGATGTTTTAGATGAATCGGTTGGTTCATTTCTCTGATTCTGTAAGTAATGCTGAATTTTTCGGTGCTTTGATCAATGCCTGAACTGCATTACATCGAATTCTAAAATGAAACCTTTTATTCATACGAATGATTTTGTAAACGTTATAGAGTTATTACACTTGGACTTGGTTGATTATCAAAATGTATGTAAAAGTTGAGTTGATAGTAGATTTTATGAGCTTTTATTAGGTCTCTCTATACATTGTGATTTTTTTTTGTTTATTTGTTTTGAGGATCAAGTTGATTCGATTGTGATAGTTAAATCGACTATTTCAAATTCACCATCAAACTGAGAGTGGGGGAGGGTAGAGTGTATGCAGACCTTACCCTTGCCCTAGAGCCGTAGAAGTAGAGAGGTTGTTTCTATAGTCCTTAGCAGTTCCAAAAAACCAACATATAGTAATATAACAGAAACTACAACAAAACAATATGATAATTGAGATATAAGTAATCAACTGATAATAATATAAATCGAAGGATAAGAAATTGAAGGAGCAATATTATGACTATTAATATGACAGACATGAAGACAACGTGCTGCTACCTATTATCCTTATATCCTAATCCGTGACCTCCACATCCTTCTATTTCAAATTTACTGATTAATTTATATATTGGAAGTTCTTTTGACTCGCCAATTTACATCGTGGGAGACTGTGCAATCAATGAACAGGCATACATGCGTACCCGTGTGTGTGTGTGTATTTATATAGTTAAAATGGGGGCCTATACTCCTAAATTTTTTGTCCTCTGGAAATACTAGAGGTTGATAGACATTACCTCTAAATTATTTGAATTTAGACAGAGAGCAAAGTTCTTTGTTGACTTTTGAGTGGAGTTAATGCTGAAAAACGGTAAATAGAATGTGAAAATTAATGTAATAATCTGTTTCAAGTGGTCTATTCTGTATTTCTTTGTTTATGCGTATGAGTGTCTACTAGTGTCATGATATGAGCTGCTATGTTAGTCTTTTCCCAAATGAACTCTGAGTTGTTCAATTAGTGCTTCTTTTGGCTTCCAATTTGATCTATATTTAGTTAAACTAGGTCTTATGTATCTGTATTACCAGTAACATAATTTATTTTTCTGTATATATATTGTAACATATTAAACACAACCATTTTGTTGAACTCTTACATTATCTGCGTGACTTAAAAAATTAGACATGGTTCTAGGTTTGTAGTGAGCAGTATCTTGACAAGTTTATAATGTCTGAAGAGGCTGGGCACATGATGGGGCTTTATGGTGATCCCTCGGATCAGAGATCTCTATCTTTGGATGATACAAGCAGCACTGAGGAATCACCCGATCAAACAAGGCTGTCTCTGGAGACAACTAATGATGCAGTTCCATATATAGGACAAAGATTTCCCAATCATGATGCTGCTTATGAATTCTATGCTGAATTTGCGAAAGGCTGTGGCTTTTCAATCAGGCGTCACCGCACAGAAGGGAAAGCTGGTGTCGGCAAAGGACTTACAAGACGCTATTTTGTTTGCCATCGTGCAGGCAACACTCCTGTCAAAGCTGCTAACGATAGTAAGCCTCAGAGGAACAGAAAGTCCTCCCGTTGTGGATGCCAAGCATATATGCGAATAAGCAAGACAACCGACTTAGGAGTGCCTGAATGGAGAGTGACTGGTTTCATGAACCACCATAATCATGAACTTCTAGAGCCAAATCAAGTACGCTTTCTTCCTGCATATCGCAGCATATCAGATGCAGACAGGAACCGGATTCTAATGTTTGCTAAAACAGGAATTTCAGTGCAGCAAATGATGAGGCTTATGGAGCTAGAGAAGGGTGTGGAACCAGGCTATTTGCCATTCACTGAGAAGGATGTCAGAAATTTGCTGCAGTCATTCAGGAAGGTGGATCCTGAGGATGAAAGCATAGACTTGTTGAGAATGTGTAGAAACATTAAGGAAAAGGATCCCAATTTCAAGTATGATTTTTCACTAGATTCCAACAACAGATTGGAAAATATTGCGTGGTCATATGCTTCATCCATCCAGTCATATGACATTTTTGGTGATGCTGTGGTCTTTGATACAACTCATCGGTTGACTGCTTTTGACATGCCACTTGGGATATGGGTTGGAGTGAACAACTATGGTATGCCATGCTTCTTCGGTTGTGTTCTTCTTCGAGAGGAAACTTTGAGATCCTACTCTTGGGCTTTGAAGGTAAAAGCAGGAATGTACAATTTCATGCTGCTGATTTCTGTACCATTGGCCTACTTGGGGGCCTTCACTTTTACTCATATCCCTGCCTTTCTTTCAAAACCGCAACTCCCCACCCTCTCCATTTCTGGAAAAAGAAAAAAATGATTGAAAATAAACACAGAATATGGTTGAAATATTTTATGCATATGACATTTGGTTATCTATACTAACTGTATTCAAATTCTTGTTATGATTCATAACATGTCTGGTCAGATTTTCCATAGGTAAGTAACAGGGACTAACTGCAAGATCATACTCTATAAATACTATGACTGCAACAATTATGCTTCAGGGACAAGCAAGTTGGGATTAACTATATGAATCCTCATTGAACCTGCCACTCCATTTAAGCTCATCTTAGACCATTTTTCTTTATACTTTGTTGATAACCTAGAAACCCCGAGGGTCAGTATCACACGGTATAAAACTGGTGGATAATAGGCATTTTTCTATATTCCCTAGTGGCATATGAATCTTAGATAGGACCCGAACTAATAAATGTCGCCTATATAGATCTCTTTCTCTCTTGTGCTCTATCTTTTGTATGGATTCTTATTCTAAGAGTTTGTAGGTCTTTCATGACAGTTTCCTCATGTGATTTTAGGTCTACCTCATACCCTCTTTAACACCTTCACTCCACCATAGTTTTGCACCTACGAAGTTATCTTTGATGTGTGCTACTCGTACCTTTTGTCGAATGTGGCTATTTCTTATCTTGTATGAGTACACATTCAACTTAGCATTCACACCTCAGCTACACTCATCTTGTGAATATGTTTGACGTTACCGACCCAACATTCACTCTCATATACTCCCTTCATTCATAAATACTTGTCATGTTATTTTTGCACACCCTTAAATAAACATTAAATAGAGGGTAATTTGATTAGATTATCCTTATTTACTTATCCTGTCTATTGAATACTTCTTTCTTTTGCACCACATTAATATCTCTCCATATTTATGACTAAGGGTAAAGGTGGAAGCAAATAACTAATTATGTGTTTTTTTTTTAAAATGAAACTATTGTGGATCATCTATTTTTAGTAAGGATGACAAGTATATTTAAGAATGTAGAGTAACATTGTTGGTATTATAAAGATTAGACTATGCAAGTGTTTAAGGAAATTCGGATACATCTCCTTGAAAAATAAATTGAACATATATGGGCTTGCAATAATGGAAATGTGTCTTGAAAGGGCAAGAATCATTAATGGTTTTAATAAATAGTTACTATTAGGAAAATGCTTGCTGTAACAGTTTTTTTTTTTTGGCAGATCGGATAATATTGATATCACTTATCGCAGTTAATACTGTTTAGCTTTTGTGGTACTAACATTTGGATATAGGAATTTTTTTAAAGCCTCTCAGCTTACTATCCGCTCCTGCTCCAATTGAAGGAGAAAAGAAAATTTGAGAAAAAGAGGAGAATATGCATGATAAATATGCAATGGTGTCAACAAATGAGTATATTAACAGTTTTTCAGAATCTCTGTTGATACTTTGTATGTCTTCTAATGTGTAAGGTGTTCTTGGCGTTCATGAATGGGAAGGCTCCACAAACAGTACTAACTGATCAAAACATGTGTCTCAAAGAGGCGATTAACTTGGAGATGCCCACGACTAAGCATGCCCTTTGCATCTGGCTTGTTGTAGCAAAGTATCCATCATGGTTTAATGCTGTTTTAGGAGAGCGCTACAACGAGTGGAAGGCTGAGTTTAACCGACTCTATAATTTGGAATCTGTGGAGGATTTTGAGTTGGGTTGGAGAGACATGGTGAACTCATTTGCACTGCATACAAACAGGCATATTGCCAGTCTATTTGCCTTGAGGTCACTGTGGGCACTGCCATACCTTAGGAGCCACTTTTTTGCTGGTATGACCACAACAGGCCACTCAAAGTCAATCAATGCTTTTATCCAACGGTTTCTGAGTGCACAAAGCCGGCTAGCACATTTTGTGGAACAAGTATGTTATCTGGACCTTAATTGTGCTCCTATTTATTTTAACTGGTAGTGGTAGAATGTTCTTAAAGTGCCAAATAAATTCTTTTGACCACTTCAAAGCCAGATGAAGGTTAGGGACTTGATATCTCAGGTGAAGCTTGATATCTGCTACAATGCTGCCAAAGTTACTTAATGTTAAAATTGGCAGGATGTTTAAACACTGCTTGCTTCCTGATAATCCTTACTCTCAAGTATCAGGAAGAAAATTGTCAGTCATGACGATTGTCATGAATGCCGTTACTGCTATCCCGCTTGTTCCTTCCCACTCCTCCCCTTGCCCCTTGAGTTATTTTAGGTTAGTTTTATTCACACTTTACTTGATGGAGGTGTATAGGAAACATGAGGTTATAGTTGAAAAGTTAGCATGTATACTGCAACCTCTCAAGGTGGTCTATCATATGTTTTTTACCGAGTAAAAGTGATCTCCATTCTGAATTACATAGTCTTGATTATCAGGTGGCTGTTACAGTTGATTTCAAGGATCAAACAGGAGAGCAGCAGACTATGCAGCAAAATCTACAAAATATATGCCTTAAAACAGGTGCTCCCATGGAAGCGCATGCTGCTACAGTTTTGACACCATTTGCATTCTCTAAGCTTCAAGAACAACTTGTTTTAGCTGCCCATTATGCATCATTCCAGATGGAAGATGGTTTCCTTGTCCGGCATCATACAAAACTTGAGGGCGGACGGAAAGTTTACTGGGTTCCAAGAGAGGGCATCGTAAGCTGCAGCTGCCATCAATTTGAGTTCTCTGGAATTCTTTGTCGCCATGCTCTCCGTGTTCTTTCAACAGGAAATTGCTTCCAAATACCAGAAAGATATCTGCCACACCGGTGGCGACGAATCAGTACACCAGCAACAAAAGCTCTTCAGAATACTCAAAGTGATCACACTGAGAGGGTTCAGTTATTGCAGAGTATGGTTTCTACTCTAGTAACAGAGTCAGCAAAGTCAAGGGAACGTCTTGACATTGCAACAGAGAACGTTTCAATCCTTTTATCGAGGATAAGAGAACAACCAATTAGTTCACAAGGTATTAGAGAGTCATCCTCAAATCAGAGAAATCTCTGATTATAGACAAATAGTTTGATTACATCCAGTATTCTTGTAGAAAATAGGGAGTAAAGAGATGAAAGTGGGGAAACTTGTCTAGCTAGTGTATAAAGAGTTGGGAGCTGGCTTGATACCCTTTATATGACATATTTGCAGATTATGATTTTACTAAATCTGTGGGGAAAACATGAAAAAGGCAATACATTTGTTTGCTTTAGATGGAGTAGTTGGTTTTGCATTGAAATTGAAAGAAATCTCTTCCAATAACAAGGGGAAAAAAGAAATCCCATTTTTCATGTTCTGAGCATATATTACTAGTTTTTAAGTTATTGTATTTAATATAGAATATCAAAACATGAATTATTGGAATTGAGTATAATAATTATTTTCTGCATAGAGTATACGTAATATATGTGTATATGTTTTAATATAATTGGAGATAAAATTTTTGCAGGAGTTTAAAACATGTACTCAAAAACGACAATTAATATCATAATAATAAATTAATGAGTGTAAAAAAATATACCAAGATATGTAAAAACAAAATGATATAGAAAGAAAAAATCGAGTCCACTAAATGCACAATGTTCCCTTAAGAAAATTATTCCCCTCCAATACCAAAGGTTTAAAGAATTATATACTCTCAAGATGGAACGATTTTATTCTCCAACCTATTGATACAAAAGCAGTGGTTTTAGTAAGTCACTCAACAAGAGCAAAATTCACGAATATTAAATTTTACAAAAGTAGAAGAAGAAGATCAAAATTTTTGTTATTTTAAAATGAGAGAAAATTCCACTATTTATAGACAATAAAGGGTAGTGCGAACAAATTTTTATTGTGCCTTATCAGAAAGGTTATCATTATTTGGAAAAGCTACAACCATTCGGAAAGTTCACAACCTTTCATAAAAGTCACAACTTTTCATAAAACTCACAACTTTTGATAAAAGTCGCAACTCTTCATTAAAGTCATAACTTTTCAAAAGTCACAATATTTTATAAAAGTCGCAACTTTTCATTAAAATCTCAATTTTTCATAAAAGTCACATATTTTCACGAAAGAGGAACACTAGTTTTGGAAATAAATAAATTTAAAAGGAAATTCTTGCTTGTGATAACGCCACGTAGGCTAGCTTAGGGTTCTCTTTTATATAAATATATATTCCGTTTCAAAAAGAATGACCTCCTTTGTTTTAGTCTATTTAAAAAAGAATGACTTTTTTTTTTTTTTATAACATTTTAATTTCAACTTTCCACATGACATGTTTAAGACCGCAAGATTAAAAGACAGTTCCGTACATTTCACATAACTTTAATTTATAACCACAAGATTCAAAAGTCTTATTTATTTTTTTAAATTTCGTGTCAAGTTTATGTCAAATCAAATCATTTTTTTTGAAACGGAGAAAATATATGATATGATTGACAAGTGCGGAATTAATTAATATACTACTCCATAAATTTTAGGGAAAATAAAGTAGAGGATTAAAACATTCCACATATATAAAAAAAAGAAATCAAATATCCCCAAATACTATTTAAGGGTAAAAGGAAATCAAGAGTCGGATCCCTAATTTTGCCCCATTCTCTCCGGCGCCGGCGTTCCACCGCTACCTCCGTTCTTCTCCGATCAGGTAATTCTTACTTTGCCTTCTTTGAATACGTATTAGAGATTTATCTGAGTTCAGTATATGAAATTTGAGTCTCGAGAACTTGATCACTATCATAAGCACCAGTCTTCATTAATGGAATCTGAAATTCTAGGCCTTTTGGCTACAGTTGAATTTGCTGGTAATAAATTATTGAGGCTATTTCCTGGGAATTTTTTCTTTCATTTGGCTATGTAAGCAGTAAGTGTCAAAAATGTTTGGCGGTTGATCAACCCTGTCAATACTTACCTTTAGAAAGCTTGTGGATTAATGTCGCTACAGTTGGATAATTGCAATCTACTTCTGCTAAAGTCAAAAGTTTCGGGCAATACTTACCTTTAGAAAGCCTGTGGATTTTTGATTACTCACTGTTGACCAACCTTGGCAATACCCAAAGCATTAGCTCATCTCGCTATGATGATGCTAATTTCCGCTGAGGTAGTTTATGATCTTCCTTAGTCAAATAAATTCTGACCAATTATACATGTTTTATTCAAGGAATTAATAGTACGGAAAAACATTTCAATCAATGGACGTGTTGAGTGAAAACTATGGCTATCTGTCATGATTAATGGGATACAACTTTCACTGTGTTCGTTTGTTCGTTTAGATATTTGAGAAGGTTCAATAGATTGGACTAGTCAATTCGCGTGTCTTTGCTTTAATAATTTGTTGTATTGTTGATCAATGCAAAGTAAGCCATGATTGGATGCAGAAATTAGTATTTTGTTAAAAATGAGCTGCAAAAATGAAGATAAGTAGAGTTTAAAGACAGAAAATATGAAGTGCATTTACAGAATCTTTTGGATGTGGAATATATGGTGCAACTGGTTTGTTAAATCAGCAGAAAAGGGAATAGTTGAAAATAGGGAAGGAAATCTGAAATGCTTTTACCAAATGGTTATGCATTGTTATAGAAGTTTATGTTATTTTATCGCAATGCTATTTGGATTTTGGTGAAAGGATATGTAATTAACTTGAAAAAGGATATTTTTACCTTTTGTTGCTGTACGTGTAACTATCCCCCTCCATAATTCACTTAATGCCTGGGAATTGTCACCATCATCCGTTATTTCTCAAGAATCCAGTACCTGACTTCTATTTGTAACAACAACTGGCTTGGTGCTTTCTTCTCTCTTTTTTCAAAATGCAAACTGTTTCTTGATGCTTCTCTCTTTTTCTATTGTTTCTTTTCCTTTTATGTTTCTCTTACTTCATGGAGAAGGGGAAATATTTATTTGAATTTTTTTCCTACTTCCATAGGTTTTGAACTCAAGGGAAGAAGATGCATCCACCTTTGACTCTACATAGGCACCCTTTATGCGCTGATGTAAGTTTCTCACATTGTTAAATTAGATTAGATTCATCTTGTGCTTTTGAAGCACTGCCTTTGCATGTGTTTATTCTCATTAACATGCTATGTTGCTCGGAGTCTTCAAAATGTCAACGGGTGCGTGTCGGATTCGCCAAAAGTATTGTGTTTTTGGAGAATCCGACACGGGTGTGACATCAAAAGTGAAGAGTTGGTGCAAACTTAGTTGACATGTAGTCTCATCATGTGTATATCATAGTTGTAGATTAGTTTGTTCTTTTTATTGGTTAATT
>CM040618.1:124838000-124937658 GCA_022817965.1 Solanum lycopersicoides
TATTGGGTTATCAATTTGATTTTCGATTGTGTGATTTTGATTAATTATTAAATTGACAAATCAGTGAGATTATATTAAATTAACATTATCATTTTACTCCTAATTATCTTATAATGAATTTAACATTTTGTCCATTATTCTAAATTTTAGTACTACTTCCAGCCATAGATAACACACACTAGCCCCTCTGTACCTTTTGACACCTTTCTACTCGACACAAAATAGTATTATTTTCTCTCTTTCTCAATTTTAGATTTGATTGTAATCGGACAAACAATCAATGTTGCTTTCTGAGTATATTAAATGAGTCTTTAGATGAAATTCGAACAATTATGTCTTAGATGAAAGTGATTAGTGTAGAAATTTGTATTGTACTTCTATTTTTGATACTCTCTCCGTTTAAAAAAGAATGAACTTCTTTTCTTTTTAGTATGTTTAAAAAAGAATGACCTTTTTCTTTTTGGTAACAATGTTCCACGTGACATGTTTAAGGCCACAAGATCAAAGGCCAATTTTGTACATCTGACTTAACTTTAATTTAGGACGATAAGATTCAAAAGTCTTCTTTATACTCTTAAACTCCGTGCCAAGTCAAACTAGGTCATTCTTTGTGAAACGGAGAGAGTACTATTTTTACTTTTATGAACATTGTGTATATATAATCATACAAGCATTTTCTTATTAATTAAACTAAAAGTAAAATTGTTAAAATCAATAATCAATAATAAAATCAATTTTATAAATCAAATCGAACCGTACCAAACCGAGATAAGTATATACTATTAAATCTTTTGAAAGGACTATTTGGTTATTCTCTCAAAATTTTAAACCATATGAACAACGGCGCCGTTCTGTTAACAAAATAGAGCAATTCCTTTAAACGTGCGCCGCGGTATAAAACGGTCTCATCACATACCTGCGCAAATTAGGGTTCTTTCTCCACTTTTAAACATTTTCTTCTCCCAAACAAAACTCCCAACGGATAATCAAAAACCACAAATTCTTCAGCAGCAGCTTTATGGATGAACAAAATCATTGAATGTTGATGTTTTAGATGAATCGTTTGGTTCATTTCTCTGATTCTGTAAGTAATGCTGAATTTTTCGGTGCTTTGATCAATGCCTGAACTGCATTACATCGAATTCTGTAATCAAACCTTTTATTCATACGAATGATTTTGTAAACGTTATAGAGTTATATTACACTTGGACTTGGTTGATTATCAAAATGTATGTAAAAGTTGAGTTGATAGTAGATTTTATGAGCTTTTATTAGGTCTCTCTATACATTGTGATTTTTTTTTGTTTATTTGTTTTGAGGATCAAGTTAATTCGATTGTGATAGTTAAATAGACTATTTCAAATTCACCATCAAACTGAGAGTTTGGGGAGGGTAGAGTGTATGCAGACCTTACCCTTGCCCTAGAGCCGTAGAAGTAGAGAGGTTGTTTCTGATAGTCCTTAGCAGTTCCAAAAAACCAACATATAGTAATATAACAGAAACTACAACAAAACAATATGATAATTGAGATATAAGTAATCAACTGATAATAATATAAATCGAAGGATAAGAAATTGAAGGAGCAATATTATGACTATTAATATGACAGACATCAAGACAACGTGCTGCTACCTATTATCCTTATATCCTAATCCGTGACCTCCACATCCTTCTACTTCAAATTTACTGATTGCTTTATATTGGAAGTTCTTTTGACTCGCCAATTTACATCGTGGGAGACTGTGCAATCAATGAACAGGCATACATGTGTACCCGTGTGTGTGTGTGTATTTATATAGTTAAAATGGGGGCCTATACTCCTAAATTATTTGTCCTCTGGAAATACTAGAGGTTGATAGACATTACCTCTAAATTATTTGAATTTAGACAGAGAGCAAAGTTCTTTGTTGACTTTTGAGTGGAGTTAATGCTGAAAAATGGTAAATAGAATGTGAAAATTAATGTAATAATCTGTTTCAAGTGGTCTATTCTGTATTTCTTTGTTTATGCGTATGAGTGTCTACTAGTGTCATGATATGAGCTGCTATGTTAGTCTTTTCCCAAATGAACTCTGAGTTGTTCAATTAGTGCTTCTTTTGGCTTCCAATTTGATCTATATTTAGTTAAACTAGGTCTTATGTATCTGTATTACCAGTAACATAATTTATTTTTCTGTATATATATTGTAACATATTAAACACAACCATTTTGTTGAACTCTTACATTATCTGCGTGACTTAAAAAATTAGACATGGTTCTAGGTTTGTAGTGAGCAGTATCTTGACAAGTTTATAATGTCTGAAGAGGCTGGGCACATGATGGGGCTTTATGGTGATCCCTCGGATCAGAGATCTCTATCTTTGGATGATACAAGCAGCACTGAGGAATCACCCGATCAAACAAGGCTGTCTCTGGAGACAACTAATGATGCAGTTCCATATATAGGACAAAGATTTCCCAATCATGATGCTGCTTATGAATTCTATGCTGAATTTGCGAAAGGCTGTGGCTTTTCAATCAGGCGTCACCGCACAGAAGGGAAAGCTGGTGTCGGCAAAGGACTTACAAGACGCTATTTTGTTTGCCATCGTGCAGGCAACACTCCTGTCAAAGCTGCTAACGATAGTAAGCCTCAGAGGAACAGAAAGTCCTCCCGTTGTGGATGCCAAGCATATATGCGAATAAGCAAGACAACCGACTTAGGAGTGCCTGAATGGAGAGTGACTGGTTTCATGAACCACCATAATCATGAACTTCTAGAGCCAAATCAAGTACGCTTTCTTCCTGCATATCGCAGCATATCAGATGCAGACAGGAACCGGATTCTAATGTTTGCTAAAACAGGAATTTCAGTGCAGCAAATGATGAGGCTTATGGAGCTAGAGAAGGGTGTGGAACCAGGCTATTTGCCATTCACTGAGAAGGATGTCAGAAATTTGCTGCAGTCATTCAGGAAGGTGGATCCTGAGGATGAAAGCATAGACTTGTTGAGAATGTGTAGAAACATTAAGGAAAAGGATCCCAATTTCAAGTATGATTTTTCACTAGATTCCAACAACAGATTGGAAAATATTGCGTGGTCATATGCTTCATCCATCCAGTCATATGACATTTTTGGTGATGCTGTGGTCTTTGATACAACTCATCGGTTGACTGCTTTTGACATGCCACTTGGGATATGGGTTGGAGTGAACAACTATGGTATGCCATGCTTCTTCGGTTGTGTTCTTCTTCGAGAGGAAACTTTGAGATCCTACTCTTGGGCTTTGAAGGTAAAAGCAGGAATGTACAATTTCATGCTGCTGATTTCTGTACCATTGGCCTACTTGGGGGCCTTCACTTTTACTCATATCCCTGCCTTTCTTTCAAAACCGCAACTCCCCACCCTCTCCATTTCTGGAAAAAGAAAAAAATGATTGAAAATAAACACAGAATATGGTTGAAATATTTTATGCATATGACATTTGGATATCTATACTAACTGTATTCAAATTCTTGTTATGATTCATAACATGTCTGGTCAGATTTTCCATAGGTAAGTAACAGTGACTAACTGCAAGATCATACTCTATAAATACTATGACTGCAACAATTATGCTTCAGTGACAAGCAAGTTGGGATTAACTATATGAATCCTCATTGAACCTGCCACTCCATTTAAGCTCATCTTAGACCATTTTTCTTTATATTTTGTTGATAACCTAGAAACCCCGAGGGTCAGTATCACACGGTATAAAACTGGTGGATAATAGGCATTTTTCTATATTCCCTAGTGGCATATGAATCTTAGATAGGACCCGAACTAATAAATGTCGCCTATATAGATCTCTTTCTCTCTTGTGCTCTATCTTTTGTATGGATTCTTATTCTAAGAGTTTGTAGGTCTTTCATGACAGTTTCCTCATGTGATTTTAGGTCTACCTCTTACCCTTTTAACACCTTCACTCCACCATAGTTTGCACCTACGAAGTTATCTTTGATGTGTGCTACTCGTACCTTTTGTCGAATGTGGCTATTTCTTATCTTGTATGAGTACACATTCAACTTAGCATTCACACCTCAGCTACACTCATCTTGTGAATATGTTCGACGTTACCGACCCAACATTCACTCTCATATACTCCCTTCATTCATAAATACTTGTCATGTTTTTTTTGCACACCCCTTAAATAAACATTAAATAGAGGGTAATTTGACTAGATTATCCTTATTTACTTATCCTGTCTATTGAATACTTCTTTCTTTTGCACCACATTAATATCTCTCCATATTTATGACTAAGGGTAAAGGTGGAAACAAATAACTAATTATGTGTTTTTTTTTTAAAATGAAACTATTGTGGATCATCTATTTTTAGTAAGGATGACAAGTATATTTAAGAATGTAGAGTAACATTGTTGGTATTATAAAGATTAGACTATGCAAGTGTTTAAGGAAATTCGGATACATCTCCTTGAAAAATAAATTGAACATATATGGGCTTGCAATAATGGAAATGTGTCTTGAAAGGGCAAGAATCATTAATGGTTTTAATAAATAGTTACTATTAGGAAAATGCTTGCTGTAACAGTTTTTTTTTTTTGGCAGATCGGATAATATTGATATCACTTATCGCAGTTAATACTGTTTAGCTTTTGTGGTACTAACATTTGGATATAGGAATATTTTTAAAGCCTCTCAGCTTACTATCCGCTCCTGCTCCAATTGAAGGAGAAAAGAAAATTTGAGAAAAAGAGGAGAATATGCATGATAAATATGCAATGGTGTCAACAAATGAGTATATTAACAGTTTTTCAGAATCTCTGTTGATACTTTGTATGTTTTCTAATGTGTAAGGTGTTCTTGGCGTTCATGAATGGGAAGGCTCCACAAACAGTACTAACTGATCAAAACATGTGTCTCAAAGAGGCGATTAACTTGGAGATGCCCACGACTAAGCATGCCCTTTGCATCTGGCTTGTTGTAGCAAAGTATCCATCATGGTTTAATGCTGTTTTAGGAGAGCGCTACAACGAGTGGAAGGCTGAGTTTAACCGACTCTATAATTTGGAATCTGTGGAGGATTTTGAGTTGGGTTGGAGAGACATGGTGAACTCATTTGCACTGCATACAAACAGGCATATTGCCAGTCTATTTGCCTTGAGGTCACTGTGGGCACTGCCGTACCTTAGGAGCCACTTTTTTGCTGGTATGACCACAACAGGCCACTCAAAGTCAATCAATGCTTTTATCCAACGGTTTCTGAGTGCACAAAGCCGGCTAGCACATTTTGTGGAACAAGTATGTTATCTGGACCTTAATTGTGCTCCTATTTATTTTAACTGGTAGTGGTAGAATGTTCTTAAAGTGCCAAATAAATTCTTTTGACCACTTCAAAGCCAGATGAAGGTTAGGGACTTGATATCTCAGGTGAAGCTTGATATCTGCTACAATGCTGCAAAGTTACTTAATGTTAAAATTGGCAGGATGTTTAAACACTGCTTGCTTCCTGATAATCCTTACTCTCAAGTATCAGGAAGAAAATTGTCAGTCATGACGATTGTCATGAATGCCGTTACTGCTATCCCGCTTGTTCCTTCCCACTCCTCCCCTTGCCCCTTGAGTTATTTTAGGTTAGTTTTATTCACACTTTACTTGATGGAGGTGTATAGGAAACATGAGGTTATAGTTGAAAAGTTAGCATGTATACTGCAACCTCTCAAGGTGGTCTATCATATGTTTTTTACCGAGTAAAAGTGATCTCCATTCTGAATTACATAGTCTTGATTATCAGGTGGCTGTTACAGTTGATTTCAAGGATCAAACAGGAGAGCAGCAGACTATGCAGCAAAATCTACAAAATATATGCCTTAAAACAGGTGCTCCCATGGAAGCGCATGCTGCTACAGTTTTGACACCATTTGCATTCTCTAAGCTTCAAGAACAACTTGTTTTAGCTGCCCATTATGCATCATTCCAGATGGAAGATGGTTTCCTTGTCCGGCATCATACAAAACTTGAGGGCGGACGGAAAGTTTACTGGGTTCCAAGAGAGGGCATCGTAAGCTGCAGCTGCCATCAATTTGAGTTCTCTGGAATTCTTTGTCGCCATGCTCTCCGTGTTCTTTCAACAGGAAATTGCTTCCAAATACCAGAAAGATATCTGCCACACCGGTGGCGACGAATCAGTACACCAGCAACAAAAGCTCTTCAGAATACTCAAAGTGATCACACTGAGAGGGTTCAGTTATTGCAGAGTATCGTTTCTACTCTAGTAACAGAGTCGGCAAAGTCAAGGGAACGTCTTGACATTGCAACAGAGAACGTTTCAATCCTTTTATCGAGGATAAGAGAACAACCAATTAGTTCACAAGGTATTAGAGAGTCATCCTCAAATCAGAGAAATCTCTGATTATAGACAAATAGTTTGATTACATCCAGTATTCTTGTAGAAAATAGGGAGTAAAGAGATGAAAGTGGGGAAACTTGTCTAGCTTAGTGTATAAAGAGTTGGGAGCTGGCTTGATACCCTTTATATGACATATTTGCAGATTATGATTTTACTAAATCTGTGGGGAAAACATGAAAAAGGCAATACATTTGTTTGCTTTAGATGGAGTAGTTGGTTTTGCATTGAAATTGAAAGAAATCTCTTCCAATAACAAGGGGAAAAAAGAAATCCCATTTTTCATGTTCTGAGCATATATTACTAGTTTTTAAGTTATTGTATTTAATATAGAATATCAAAACATGAATTATTGGAATTGAGTATAATAATTATTTTCTGCATAGAGTATACGTAATATATGTGTATATGTTTTAATATAATTGGAGATAAAATTTTTGCAGGAGTTTAAAACATGTACTCAAAAACGACAATTAATATCATAATAATAAATTAATGAGTGTAAAAAAATATACCAAGATATGTAAAAACAAAATGATATAGAAAGAAAAAATCGAGTCCACTAAATGCACAATGTTCCCTTAAGAAAATTATTCCCCTCCAATACCAAAGGTTTAAAGAATTATATACTCTCAAGATGGAACGATTTTATTCTCCAACCTATTGATACAAAAGCAGTGGTTTTAGTAAGTCACTCAACAAGAGCAAAATTCACGAATATTAAATTTTACAAAAGTAGAAGAAGAAGATCAAATTTTTTGTTATTTTAAAATGAGAGAAAATTCCACTATTTATAGACAATAAAGGGTAGTGCGAACAAATTTTTATTGTGCCTTATCAGAAAGGTTATCATTATTTGGAAAAGCTACAACCATTCGGAAAGTTCACAACCTTTCATAAAAGTCACAACTTTTCATAAAACTCACAACTTTTGATAAAAGTCGCAACTCTTCATTAAAGTCATAACTTTTCAAAAGTCACAATATTTTATAAAAGTCGCAACTTTTCATTAAAATCTCAATTTTTCATAAAAGTCACATATTTTCACGAAAGAGGAACACTAGTTTTGGAAATAAATAAATTTAAAAGGAAATTCTTGCTTGTGATAACGCCACGTAGGCTAGCTTAGGGTTCTCTTTTATATAAATATACATTCCGTTTCAAAAAGAATGACCTCCTTTGTTTTAGTCTATTTAAAAAAGAATGACTTTTTTTTTTTATAACATTTTAATTTCAACTTTCCACATGACATGTTTAAGACCGCAAGATTAAAAGACAGTTCCGTACATTTCACATAACTTTAATTTATAACCACAAGATTCAAAAGTCTTATTTTTTTTTTTAAATTTCGTGTCAAGTTTATGTCAAATCAAATCATTTTTTTTGAAACGGAGAAAATATATGATATGATTGACAAGTGCGGAATTAATTAATATACTACTCCATAAATTTTAGGGAAAATAAAGTAGAGGATTAAAACATTCCACATATATAAAAAAAAGAAATCAAATATCCCCAAATACTATTTAAGGGTAAAAGGAAATCAAGAGTCGGATCCCTAATTTTGCCCCATTCTCTCCGGCGCCGGCGTTCCACCGCTACCTCCGTTCTTCTCCGATCAGGTAATTCTTACTTTGCCTTCTTTGAATACGTATTAGAGATTTATCTGAGTTCAGTATATGAAATTTGAGTCTCGAGAACTTGATCACTATCATAAGCACCAGTCTTCATTAATGGAATCTGAAATTCTAGGCCTTTTGGCTACAGTTGAATTTGCTGGTAATAAATTATTGAGGCTATTTCCTGGGAATTTTTTCTTTCATTTGGCTATGTAAGCAGTAAGTGTCAAAAATGTTTGGCGGTTGATCAACCCTGTCAATACTTACCTTTAGAAAGCTTGTGGATTAATGTCGCTACAGTTGGATAATTGCAATCTACTTCTGCTAAAGTCAAAAGTTTCGGGCAATACTTACCTTTAGAAAGCCTGTGGATTTTTGATTACTCACTGTTGACCAACCTTGGCAATACCCAAAGCATTAGCTCATCTCGCTATGATGATGCTAATTTCCGCTGAGGTAGTTTATGATCTTCCTTAGTCAAATAAATTCTGACCAATTATACATGTTTTATTCAAGGAATTAATAGTACGGAAAAACATTTCAATCAATGGACGTGTTGAGTGAAAACTATGGCTATCTGTCATGATTAATGGGATACAACTTTCACTGTGTTCGTTTGTTCGTTTAGATATTTGAGAAGGTTCAATAGATTGGACTAGTCAATTCGCGTGTCTTTGCTTTAATAATTTGTTGTATTGTTGATCAATGCAAAGTAAGCCATGATTGGATGCAGAAATTAGTATTTTGTTAAAAATGAGCTGCAAAAATGAAGATAAGTAGAGTTTAAAGACAGAAAATATGAAGTGCATTTACAGAATCTTTTGGATGTGGAATATATGGTGCAACTGGTTTGTTAAATCAGCAGAAAAGGGAATAGTTGAAAATAGGGAAGGAAATCTGAAATGCTTTTACCAAATGGTTATGCATTGTTATAGAAGTTTATGTTATTTTATCGCAATGCTATTTGGATTTTGGTGAAAGGATATGTAATTAACTTGAAAAAGGATATTTTTACCTTTTGTTGCTGTACGTGTAACTATCCCCCTCCATAATTCACTTAATGCCTGGGAATTGTCACCATCATCCGTTATTTCTCAAGAATCCAGTACCTGACTTCTATTTGTAACAACAACTGGCTTGGTGCTTTCTTCTCTCTTTTTTCAAAATGCAAACTGTTTCTTGATGCTTCTCTCTTTTTCTATTGTTTCTTTTCCTTTTATGTTTCTCTTACTTCATGGAGAAGGGGAAATATTTATTTGAATTTTTTTCCTACTTCCATAGGTTTTGAACTCAAGGGAAGAAGATGCATCCACCTTTGACTCTACATAGGCACCCTTTATGCGCTGATGTAAGTTTCTCACATTGTTAAATTAGATTAGATTCATCTTGTGCTTTTGAAGCACTGCCTTTGCATGTGTTTATTCTCATTAACATGCTATGTTGCTCGGAGTCTTCAAAATGTCAACGGGTGCGTGTCGGATTCGCCAAAAGTATTGTGTTTTTGGAGAATCCGACACGGGTGTGACATCAAAAGTGAAGAGTTGGTGCAAACTTAGTTGACATGTAGTCTCATCATGTGTATATCATAGTTGTAGATTAGTTTGTTCTTTTTATTGGTTAATTTCAAGAAATAATTGCCAAAACACCTCAAATACACTAAAGATATGGCTATGTCGCCGTGGGGCAGATAATTGAAGAGTTTCAGAAGTGTCATACAGACCACCCACTAGGGAAATTCCTCGGGCAATGCACAGAACTGAAAGTAAAGCTTGACCGGTGCTTTAGGCAGGAAGTAAGGTTTCTTGCTTTACCTATTCGGAAATTTATATGTCTTTGGAAACATATCTTCAGTGTTCCTCATGTATGAGCCATTAAAAAAATATGATGTCCTTCTGCAGAAAGCTATAAAGAGGAAAGCAAATTTTGAACAGAGCAAGAAGTTGAAAGAGAGGCTCCAGGCTTACAGGAAAGAAACTGCTGACATGCAATCTTGAATCTGATAATAGTTATGTTGACAAAACACTGCTGTGCAATATTTCAACACACGAAGGAAAGCTTAACGGCTGGGATTTTTTCAGAGAAAGATTGGTGAATAGAATTGTCGTTTGTCTATTATGATGTTTTCATCGATCTCTATTATTTAAGTTAGTTAAAGTGAAATAAGATGTATAGACACAAGAATTGTAGCAACTTATCAAGACCATTCAATTTTGGTGCCTGGAAAGTGTCAAACATCAAAATACTGAAATGATTGTGTGTACTGATAGAAGGTTCCTGGTGGGAGGTAGCTACCCTTTTAGTATTAGTTGAGGTGCGTGCAAGTTGATTCTAACACACAGTTTTCGAAAAATAATAGAAGTGCAGTAGCTTGATTCTTTTGAGTTTTATCTTTCCTTTCTGTCACCTGTTTTGAGGTTTTGGAAAGACACTAATATGGGGAAAGAAAACGATGAAAAAGGTCCTACATGAGAATAAACATAAATCTTGTCTGGATATTTTAAGACAAAGCAAATGTGAATTGTTCTAATACAAGCTGTAAGCCAAGTTTCTTTTTTATTCTTGGAACTTGGAGGCTGGAGTGCATACTAAACTCTAAACTTGTGTTGATGGCCAGTTGAATGAACATTTTCAAGAATTTGCTCCACAAAAATAAAGTTTCTGTAGGATGGCCAATGTGATCTTTAAATGGACTCTTGCTGCTACTTAAATCCAACACTATTTCTATTCCTTTCAGAAAAAAAAACATTGAGTAGTAACACACAAATGGAGGTTTGAGACTTCCAAATTTGTTTCTATTTAGAAGTTTACAAGTGGTAAATTAATACCAGTTCTAGCATCCAAGGGTGTGACCATGAGGTCTCAGGTTCAATTCCGTTGACACAAAAACACTAGGTGATTCTGGTACTTATTGCTGGTGGGAGTTAGATATTGTTATTGGTGGGAGATGAAATGTACCAACAGAATTCAGTCGAGTTGCGCGAATGCTCATTGAACACAAGTGTTGATAGGCCTTGATATAAAAGCAAATATTAGATGCCAAAATTGGGACATATACAAGTGTTGTAGGTCTCTATGGTAGTATCACATGTCTACAGAGAAACTTTCATGGCTTAATACAGAATCTTACTATTCAAATTTTAAAGTTCAATATGTCAAAGCTTAACACATCATTTTTCACACAAAGGATTAAGATATATAATATCAATATACATGAAATTCTAGACCCATATATAATATCAATAATTCAATGAGTTTAGTCTTGGAAGTAAAACAATAATTTAACTCATCAAATTTTAATATTGGATTTATTCAGTCTTGGTTTCTATCTAACCAAATCTTTTGTTCCATCCATAAGCTAAATTATCTTTGTTGATAGTGTCAAAAGAAAATGAAAAGGATTAGAAATTAATCTAATTTGGATTAGCCCATATGTTTTTTTGCCAAATATTGTTGCATAAAAACAAGAATTATACCTATCACACGTGGATCTAACTCAACTGTAAAAGTTAACTCATGAGGAAGGGATGGTCAAGTCTAGGGGTGTCAAAAATGAACCCAAATATACGTAATCCACCCAGAATTTTAAGGGTTGGGCTCAAGATAATTTGAATTGGGTATATTCTCAACCCATTAAAACTTAACCCATTTGAAGAGAATTCTCAATCGAGCCCAAATTTAATCTCCAATTTCAACCCGTTTAAAAACTTTTTATTAAGATATGTTTCTATATTGAAAGTATGAATCATTATTTATTTAACATCTTTTAGGATTTATCTATCCATTTGCTACTTTTTTAACAAAAAATTCTTGAGCAGAAATTCAAATTGTGATTATAAAAGTTAAATATCAATATGTTAAATTATTGAGATTAATCGAGTTACATTGGGCGGGTCAAGACCCAACTCGATTTCTATTCAACCCATTTTAATATTTCCAATTTCAACTCAACCCACTCATTTGACACCCCTAGTCAAGTCTATATAAGTAGACCTTCAAATAATTTTCAACAAATGTGAGATTTTTACTCGCTCTAATACTCCCTCCCTTGATGCTCAAGCCGTCCAACTGTAGCGTGGACTAAGAGCCCAGTAAAAATGAACATGACTCTGATACCATATGAAAATATGACACATAGACTAACTTAATTTCAAAAATTAGCCCATAAAAGAGAATTATCTAAGTTTATATAAATAGACCATCGATTCATTTTCCAATCAAAAGCCCTCCTATAAAGTCAAATAGCATCACTCCTTTTGTAGTGTTTTGAAGACTCGGAAATATTCCAAAAAGTATTCATATGGCATTTTACATTATTTTCTATTTTTTCCCTTTTGTTTTCCTTTGAAATAATAGAAACAAATTTAAAGTTACATTGGGGAATTAGGTGTTTAAAAAATAGAGCATATTTTAAGAAATTTTCTTTGTCGTAGAAAAATTACTAATCTCCAACTATCACTTGTTTCTCCAAAGTAAGAAAGTAATAAATTTCGTTTATGATTTGATCACGTGTTACATGTGAGTTGAACGCACGTCATAATTTATGTCCGTTATAACAGAAAAAATGTTGTTCAATTGGGAGGACGCACGACATGATTTGTTCATTATGGTAACAAGAGAACTCTTATTCGATTAGGAAATGGACTGATAACTTGTTATTCAAGTAAAAAGAATTGATCATAGATATATTGCATATAAAATTTTGAATCGCAATATATTCACGATTAACCTTCTAAAATTTGTCAAATCTAAAAGAATATATAAAATAAAATACCAATGATTGGCCACTATTGGAGCATACTTTCAAATCAAGGGAAATATTCGCAACCTACAATATTAAAGTATGTCAACTAATTCTATCATATTTTTTGTTAACTCAACACATTAATTAATGTTGTTTTTACTACTCAAATGAAATAAATAAATAAAATAAATCCTTTTGCTATAAGCGTATGAGATTAACTTGTGTGCAACTATTGTTTTCACTTTACACCATCACTACAATTTAAATTAGTCATTATTTTTTCATGTTATTGATTAACATTAAAAATAAATAAATACTTTAGAATATTTTATGAGTAGACTTATTTTATAGTAATATTTTTCAAACTCTACCACCAAAAACATTTGTACAAATATATTTCATCCTCATAGATTTTTGAAGTTGAATTAAAAAAAATTAGTTTTTAATTAAAAATTGATGGCATTTAGAAGTTAAAGATGTGTTTGCCCATGAATATAAATTGAAATTATTTTTGAATGTTTTAGAGTATATAACTTTTTTGTATTCTTCAAATTTAAATTCTATAGTTAAATATTTTTTCGAAATTTAAATTTGAATTTTATTTAAAAATTAAAAAATTATAATCAAAACCGTCTTAAAAAGTATATTCTAAAAATAATGACCAACACTTTTAAAAATATTCATCTATTTCAAACAAATTAAGTTCTATAATAAAATAAAATTAACGGTCAAACAAATAATCTTCAAAAACATAGTATTACTATTTGATTATTCTATTATTATTTATAACAGAAAAAAGAAAAACAAAATCAAAGTTAGAACATTCACCGTAAACGCCGCCAGGGTCAGGTTTTGCCAACTAGACTAGGAAGTATTCCAAAAGCTATAGGTTCGGAACATCCAGCTGTATACAGCCTGTTATTTTTATTTTTTTTTAATTATATATTTTTTTTTGTATATTTCACATTTAAACATTATAAATCTCAATTATAATTTCCATTTCTGGGTTTGGTTTATTCGCTGTCGACAGCCTGTTTCCAACAAAGCTCCTCTTACCACACTACCCCCACACCCTCTATCTTCTACCCCCATTTTCCCTCACTCTTCTCTTCCATCAATCCTCTCTCTTCTTCTTCTGTGCTTAGGGTTTTTTTCTTCTTCTTTCGATTCTCACGGGATATAAGAAGATTTAGAATTTGTGTTCCTCAGATCAAGATTCTCCGTCTGGTAAGCTTTCGTTTGATCTAATTTTTTCATGTACATGTACTGTTTTTGCTTTAGGGTTTGTTAGAGATAAATGCACTGTTTCTACTTTATATATGTCTAGATTGTGATCATTTTGTGTACGGTTTTGTTTTTAGGGAAATCACGTTGAACATAGATAGAGTTCATTGTTGAAGAAGTTTGAAAAAAAAGGAGGGTGGAATTGGTGTTTTTGGTGTGCGGGGTGGTTTTTGATCAGATCTCGAGACTGTTGATATATGGTAGTATTGAGGTTGAGAGATTGAGAGGAGTTAAATCTGTGATTTTCGAGGAGGAGGATGAGGGAGGAGTGAGGGTTTTAGGTGGTTGAGGGGTTTCAGGTCTCCATGCTGTCAGAGAGCATGCGTGCAATTTGTGGTTTGGGTAATGCCCTATTCGAGATTTGCTGTTGATGCACTAGGTGTAATTACTATTATACTTGTTTCAATTTTGGTACTTGCTGGGTTGTTTTGTATATTGTACTTGATATACTTTCATACGAAGATTCGCCGGCAAGGTTACAATCAGCTTGGTTATTTTCATGGTCCTTGGATTATCCGGATTGTGTTTATATTGTTTGCAATTTGGTGGGGATTTGGAGAGGTGGTTCGGCTTAACTTGATTAGAGGGGAAGGAAGATTGTTGAATGCTTTTGGTTTCAGATGGCAGGAAACTGTTTGCAAGTGTTACATTGTTTCGAGCTTAGGTTTTGCAGAACCTTGCCTGTACCTAACCGTTGTGTTTCTCCTTCGCGCATCCTTACAGAAGTCGGGAACTTTAAGCCAGAAATGGAATGGCAAAACAGTCGGATACATACTTCTTTTTTGCCTCCCAGTTTTTGCTCTACAACTCGTGCTTATATTGGCTGGACCACAACTTAAGAAGAATAGCTTGAAACACTTGCCAGAGTATTTCACTAGTCCTGTCAAACAATCTGAAAATGATGTTGCCCTGTGCACTTACCCTTTGTTGAGTACTTTCTGCCTTGGTCTTTTTGCCATCATGCTAACTTCATATTTGTTCTGGCTTGGTGGAAGAATCCTGCATTTGGTTATCAATAGGAGTCTGCAAAAGAGAGTGTACATGCTAGTGTTATCAGTTTCAGCTTTCTTTCCTATAAGGGTTCTATTGCTTGGTTTAACTGTTAGAACACTGCCAGAACATTTACCTTTTCAAGCTCTTGCATTTGTGGGTTTTGTTTCCTTCTTTTTTTGTATTGGGATGGGCATGTTCATGCTCATTGTCATGCCCATGCGGGATTGTTTAGCACTGAAGAAGAGCTCAGAGAGGGATATAGAGGCTAGGAGAAGGTTAAGTGATGAACAAAATGATACCGTTTCTCTAATTGCTAACCAAAGCACCCTTGGAGGAAGTATGTTGAGCAGTCCTGGGAGAAATTCAGGTGCCTCAACAAAGAGAGGATCCATCTCCTTTCGAACAACGGACAAGGATGCAACCTCGGGGGTGGCTTTTGTGGAACTAAGTGTATTCTCTCCTAGTCAGCACTCAACACCTCCTGGCTCGCCTCAACTTCTTGGCTGGCCTATGCTTCCTCCACCATCACAAGCTCAAGGTCCCTTATAGTTTTCTTGGGCTGTATCTTTCTTGTATTCTCCTATTACTTTCACGGTGGTGGATAACTGAAAGGTCACTTTTTTTGGGTTTTAAATTGTTTGTGTTCATTATATCTGAGTGATTTTGATGTTTGGTACATTTTTGATTAATAACTAGGACTTGCAAACAAGATTTGAGAGGTGAAATCTAACAAAATGGTGCCTTGTATATAGTGTTCTTTCGTTTGTGTGTTCTTCCTAGTTACTGTAGTTGTAGCTTTTGCATATACACCTATGGAAAATGGCTATCATATGAACCAAAATTTGCCCCCGGATCCCCTGTGCGACTTGTCTTAAGGTTTTAACTAGTAAACTGGGTATATTGTTCCAGGTAGTTATCAACGTTTCCTGATCAACTGATTACTCGTTAAATCGATGTTGTGATCTATGCTAAATCCCCACATATATACTTGATTCTAAGTTGATTTTTTCAGATGAAGTGTTTGGTAGTATATTTGATAAGAAATTGTTAGAAAAGAAAAATTGAAGGAGAAGACAAGAGTGTTTTCATATGGTACTTCTGGTGTTTTTGGAAAAAAAAATGGGGAGACAAATTGGGAAGATAATTGCCTCCATTTTTCTTTCGAACTAAGGTAGATAGTTAAGTTTTAATAAAAGGGAAAACCAACTACTAGAATATTAATGTACGACCTATAAAAAATAAATCTGAAGTCTTAATCATAAAATTTGAGTTGTATGTTTTTTCTATATTTTGCAAAGAGTTGTATCAACTAACATTGTTTTCATAAAGTCCTTCGTGTTTAGAGTAATAATTTCTTTTAACTACTTGTACTACTATTTATAGCTTTTATCATTCGTTATCTCCTTTTTTAAACTTGAGCGTGACTTTATTTCCACCATAAATAATGTGTTCAAATAAATCTGGTGAAAAATGAGTAATTAACAAACTAATGTAAACTGAAGAGAAAAGACATAAAGTCACCATTGAAGTTATTTCGGATTTTCATAAAGATACCTTAACTTTGTGACTCTCCTATTACCCCATTAAACAATTTTGAACAGATGTTATTATATCATTTTTCGATCAGCCTCAAATTTTGATAAGCAAGTGAGTTCACATCCAAATCATTACATGACACGTGTTAATTAAAATTATATTTTTTTTCATTTAAATTTTTTTTCCTTCATCTTTTTCTTTCTTTATTTCTCTCTCTCTTACTTTTGAATTTTAATTTTAATATATCTTAAATTTTCCACCTCCCACTTTCATCCTTTCATTTTCTTTTTTTTTCTTCATCTCCCAACCCCTCATGTCAAATTGAAAATCACTTTCATTTTTTTGTTCTTTTCTTTTATGTTCTTCTTCTCTGGTCAAATTCTTTACATAATTCATACTATTATGTAGACTTTATTGAATTATTAATAACAAAATTAATTATTTTTTTAAGAAAATTTAAAATTTTGAGGTATCATCAACTACTCATTTTCATATACATTCAAAATTAGAAATGATAACTTTAAAAGAATCAATTAATTTCTCGAAAATTAAAAGAACTTAATTGAAATCGAATAAAAAACTATATGATACTTCCTAATCATCTTCAAATCTAATGAGTTTATCGAATTGTTCGAAATGTAAGAAAATATGTAGATAAAATTTTAAAACTAAAGAGAGAAACTAATAGTAATAAAAAAAGAAGAAGGTGAAGTTGCGGTAAAAATGACATTGAAATTAAGAAGTTTCAATGAATGGAGATGAAAATCAATTTTTGAAAAGAAAGAGAAAAATAAAAAATAGAAAAAGTTAAATTAATAAAAAAATAAGAAAATATATTTTATAACAAAATACTTGTAAAAATAAAATTATATTAGTTATTTTAGGGTGCTTACTCTCTTTGAGAGAGTGCACACCACTCTCTTGTTAAATGGACGAAAAATAATGTAATTATATCTATTCAAAATTGTTTAGTAGGGTAATAGGACAATTGCAAAGTTAAAGTGTCTTTTTAAAAATTTGGGATAACTTCAGTAGTAACTTTATTTCTTTTCTCACTACTGAACATATCTCTTCCAAAATAGTTAAAATAATTTATTTTTAAAAAAAATAATTTGACAACTCAAAAGAATTAAATATATTAACAAGTTGTTGGTCAGTTCATAGACTGCTTCGTTGTGAAGAAATATATATGGCTGGCTAGCCGACATACATAACTTAACAATTCTAGATCCATTAATTTTATTTAATAAAATATTTCTGACCATAAACCTTATTATGTACAATTCTTTTGATGATACATAAGCTTAAGCATTTACTAGACGAGTATTTTTCATTGAACAAAGTTGAGTTAAAACTCAAGATTGTTACGTTTAACTAATAAGATAATATAGAATTTTGGGTAATAGAGTTTGAGTCATTTGAAATATTGTTATATAACGTGATAATTATTGTAACAGATTTTTTTATATTAATTTTGAACCAAACTTTTGTAGTAATAATAGTAGTAGAAGAAGCCGATGTGAAGGAGTTTATCAAACCTGTTAAAGAATGACAAAAGTCCCACATTAATGAGATGGGTGGACTCCTTATAAGGCTTGGGCAATCCTCCTCCCTTTGAGCTAACTTTTGGGGTGTGAGTTAGGCCTAAGACCTAATTTCTACACGGTATCAACGCAGGGCCCGCTCACCCGATGTTGGGGCACCCCGAAATCAAAATTGCCCACGCATCAGATGCTAAGCACTGGGCGTGAGGTGGGGTGTTAAAGAATGACAAAAATTCCACATCGGTAGTTAATGAGATGAGTGGACTCTTTATAAGGCTTGGACAATCCTCCTCTCTTTGCGCTAACTTTTGGGGTGTGAGTTAGGCCTAAGACCTAATTTCTACAAAATCCATTTTCAAGTTAATAAAATATTTCAATAAACAGAAAAAAAAAAAAAAAACTTAAAAATGATGTGACCGGTAATTTTTATACATTTAAAGTGTAATATAACCTAAGTCGTCACCATATTCTAACAATCAATTTTGAATGGAAATAAATATTTATAACAATCTTAATTTTGATTATTATATTCTTTCCCTCTTTATTATTTATATAATTTTAAATTTGTTCGATCTTATTCATTGGCATGACAATATGTAATTCTATCACATAATATATTTATTAAAAAACATATGTGAAGTAAGAAGAAGAGAAACTTGTTTTTTTGCAAGTGTTTGTCCCTTCTTGGACATATATGTTCAAGAAAAACTATGGAGTATTTTATTACTCCTCCGTTTAAAAAAGAATGATCTAGTTTGATTTGGAACGAAGTTTAAAAAAAGAAAGAAGACTTTTTACTTTTGTGGTTCTAAATTAAAGTTATGTCAAATGTATCAAAATGCCTTTTAATCTTGTGGTCTTAAACATGCCACGTGAAAAGTTAAAGTTAAAGTGTTGCCAAAAAATATAATTTTGGAATAAATTAAAAAGGAAATAGGGATAATCTTTTTGAAACGGAGGAAGTAATATTTATGAAAAAAGGCAATTATTTTCACTTGAAATTAAGAAGGAAAAAAAAAAACTTTGAAGAAAAGCAAAAATAAAAGTTAAAACTTTGTTGACAATTCAAGGAAGTCAATAAAAAGAAGCTAGGGGTGTTTTTGTCATTTTAAAATAGTATACGCGTGCCGCGGCCCTCGAGACACGTTCCACTTTTCATTTTCACTAACCCGAAAAGCTATAAGACTATTTATTGAACCCTAATATCAAATCCTCTCATTTGAAGAAGAATTTCCCTATTTTATTTCTCACCGCCAAACTCCTCTCTCTCTCTCTCTCTCTCTCATCTGCGTGTGTTGAAAGTCGGAGAAATGGCATCTTTCGGGGAAGCACCACCAGGTAATCCTAAAGCCGGAGAAAAGATCTTCAAGACAAAGTGTGCTCAATGTCACACCGTCGATAAAGGAGCTGGTCACAAACAAGGTGAATATTTTTTTCTTCTGTTTCTATACGCTAAATTATGTTTCTTCTTCTTAGTTTTTATTCATCGCTTATTGTTTATTATAGATCTGTGTTCTGTGTATTGGATTTACATGTCAGGTGGATTTGTGGCGCGGTTTATGGTTACATGACTAATTTTGGTTGCTATAGATCTATTTGACTATAAGATCATGGTGTTTTGATTTTGTTGAATTTTTGTAACCTGATTATTTTAAGGAGTTTGTTTTTTTCTCTTTTTTTTTAGTTTTATTTTATTTTATTATCAGCGTCTTAACATGGATCTGAGCTTTTAATAGTTGATTCGTTGTTCACATGTCTGAACTGATTTCTAGACGCCTTTGATCTAAATAGTCGTTGTGTAGTCGTTGTGTTTGTCTTGCTTTTAAATGTTTTTGTAAGCACTGCTGAAGCTGTGGTGTTTTTGAGAGCTGACCTGTAGACAAGGGATTAACGAAGGTTAGGTAGTGAGAGTAGGAGGACGAGATACTCTCCTGGAGTTTAAACCAGCAGAGTAGGTCATATCGGATACGGCTTAAACAACTTTTTCTTTTTAGTTTTTATAATGGAGGGATTAAATTGGTTGAGATATGAGAGTAGGTGGAAGGGATTTTCTGCTGGAGTTTAAACCAGCAGAGTAGGTCATATGGTATACGACATAAATAACTAGTTCTTTTTAGTTTTTACAATTGAGGATGTAACTAGTGAATATTCATGGTCCATCAGTTTCCTTTGATGAGTTCCTCAATGGAGCTTATTCAAGTATGTTGATTAGCTTGACATTTTTTTATTGTTTTTGCTTCTAGAATTTCTCCCTTTTGATCCATTATAAGTCCCAAGATTTTCTGATAGAACTGTGAGTGCATTATATTCGTAGAATGAGTTCAAGGTGGTCATGAATAGGAGACTGCTGCAAACTTACGTAAGCTGTGCTAGCAAGATGTTCGATTATCCTCACGTGTGCATGAATTGTTAAATTGACTGAAAATACTGGGTTGTGGGCGGATGATAGTTTGAGTAGTTCGGGAGGCGTTAACATTCTAATTACTGTAAAATGTTGGATCCTATAAGCATTTTCTAAAGATTTTGTGTCTTCATCATTTTCATCTCTGCCTGTCATTGCCCTCTTCTGTTCTTGCTATATTCTCTTATGGATGAGACTCGAGCATACAATTTACTTTATGGTTTTCCTCCCTGTGCATGTATAATTGCAGAAGAGGTAGAATTATGTCTGCTGTGTGCACATTCAAAACTTTCTTACACTTCCAATTTTATTTTTAATCCAGGACCCAACTTGAATGGGCTCTTTGGAAGACAATCTGGTACAACTGCAGGTTACTCATACTCCAATGCAAACAAAAACATGGCTGTGACCTGGGGAGAGAACACATTATATGACTACTTGCTCAACCCTAAGAAGGTAAGATTCATCTATGCTTGTGTATGACTTTGATTTTGTGTTGTGAAGAGTGGTCTTGGTGCTTCATTTGTATGTTTTTTCTGTTTGCCTATGAGGTCTCCTTGACAATTATTTTAGTTTGTCAGATTTCAGCTGTCTATATACCCCTGTATGACTACATTGAACCTCACATTAAGCAAGGCAAAGAGCTCAACATGTCTTGAGACTTGCTTTGGGGCTCATGTGTGCCTTTGATATAACATTGGTATTTGCTTAAAAGAATGACCCTTTTTGATTTTCTTTTTTCCTACCTGAACCTCCTGAAAGATTTTCTATATTTGGGTGCTGGCACCGCACTAATATATTTAAAAATTAGGCTTTTTTATGGAGTGAGGTGCTAGCCATTTAAATGTAGATTATGCTTGTGAAATCCGTAACCTACTTAAAATAGGACTTCAGCTGGCAAAGCAAGCCTCTGTATTGTTCATTGATCTTTGGTGTTTTGGAGACTATATATTCTTGAGGGACTTGGAAAACCGTAAGTTCTTGTAGGTCTATTATTAATTGTGGAACTTGGATAGCCTTAAATGCTTGTTTCTTGAATATGGAACTTCGATTTCCCCCCTTCAGACTAGAATGATCATAATGACTGGTTGTTCTTGATACTTAAGTTCTCAGAAGTCACGTTCTCAGGTTTTTGGATGCCCGTTACCTACTTGAGTGAAGTATGTGGATTTATATCAATGTACTGCTAAGAATGTGAAAATAATTGGATGGGTAGGTAGATAGAGCATTAAGGAAACCCTACCTTTATATGGAAGCACTGGATATGATCTCCCAGGCGAAAGTTGATGTTGAGAAAGTGGAATTAGAGTAAATGGAGGAACACTACTACTGGACAGGGGTGTGGAAATAGCAACAATTTTTGGTAGATTGGAATAGCTTTTTATCTGGTTTCTCCTTAAACGAAGCTATGATAAAGAGATATTTGTGTAAACAACCTCCTGGATTGATGTAGATGAACAAGTGTACGGATGCTTTGACCTCCGAGAAAAATGATTGATTCAATGCAAGTCTATGGAATATAATCTAAGAAATAATTCTTGAGTCCATAAAATGATTAAATCAGTTAAAGATGCAAGTCTTTGTTGAGATCTTTGCACCTCTAGACAAGTATAGATAAGGAAATTTAGGTAGCAATTTGTAAGTACTGCTCTACTTAGATTGATATTGCTTTTTGCATCGTGATATTGCTTTCTGCATCGAGATAGCAACATCTGACTATTCACTTAAGTGAGATTGAAGATGCATTAATCTGTAGCAACTTAGTTGCTTTAGTGTAATAGGCATTAAAGGTATTTGTGGAAGTGGAGCACCTACCCACACCACACACATGTACAACCCATTGGCTTCTGATATTTTTCATGGACCAAGCATGTATCCATTATTTTGATCGTGGGTGGCAGTACTTGAATCTAAAACTTGTTTTGGTATTTTGTTGAAGTGTGTGATCATCTAATTAAAAAGCACGAGTGTTCAGGGTGCATGGTTTTATTTACTTTGTGTCGTCAATAGTGTTCGGCTTGAGAAGTCCAATGTAGAATTTGACCATGAAAAGTTGGGGTTGAATAACGCCAAAGTAGAGGACTTGATCATTTCTAAAGCTTTTTCACTCCAGGCGTCTTAACTTTATTGTTCACATAGCGAAGTGTTCACAGATGTATGTGGTCAGATTTTGTCAATATGTGCACCAAGGAGAAGTTAGAACAGGGATTTGGAATGGAGTCTAGTTATGTCTTTTTGGCATGATGTCTTGTATTCGTTTAGTGGAGTTGACTGAGATTATGCTGTTTTCCTATTTTAGAAATGAACATAATTGTGGAAAAAGCTACATATGATTTCAAATCATGCTATGATGACACCTACCCACAGGGAGTACTTTTTCCCTGAAATGATCTTGGGTTTTATTTCTGCAGGTTCAAAAGAACAACAATTGGTTAAATCAACTGCTGCAGTCGAGTGTGTAGTGTCTTTTTTAGATTTAACCATTTGTGTTGATTTATATTTGTTGTGCTTTTGTGCCTTACACCAGCCACAATTTTTTGTTATGTAACTTGCCTTGTGGTACAATATGAGCCATAACTGAATGTGCCTAGGACCATATGGATAGAAGTACTCTTTTTCTTTCCGTATTCACTATGCTTAATTGCTGACTGTGAGACATTTTGTGTACAGTATATTCCTGGGACAAAAATGGTTTTCCCTGGGTTGAAGAAGCCACAGGAGCGGGCAGATCTCATTGCTTATCTTAAGGAAGCAACTGCGTGAAGACCTTTTGGAACAATATTATACTTTTGCTAGTGGTCAGGAGTCGTCCATTGGTAGCATTTCTCATTTTATATTTTGGAAGGCATATTTTGCCCGTTTTAAATAAAAACCACATACAGTGTCATGCCATTCTTCTGGTTGAGCTAAGCCAGTCTTGAAGGAATTTTGTCCAAGAGTTTGTCATTTATTGTCGCATAAAATCTTGACGTACTTATGAATATGCCTGATTCATTTCTTTTCTGTTTTTTGGTTTCTCAGTCACCAGTTGCTTATTTCTAGTTATTAATAGCGTTTCATGACTTGTCTTGGTTTTCAGTACGTACTTGTGTTTATAACAAAGCCTCCCAATTGACTTCCCAACAACTTAATTTTGAAGCGTCTGTATGAAAATCTGTGTCTACTTGCTGGTTTCTAGAATGCAAGTGAAAAAGTCTGCTGGCGTCTTACTGTGTCTGATACTGTCAACTGTATGCACAATTTTGGTTGAGCTCGAATTAAATAAGTACTGTAAGTTGCTAAAATCATTTCGAAGTTCTTGAATCTGAATGTTATTTTGGAGAAGATTTAAGTTGTAGATCGTGAAACCACTCTACTATTTATCCTCAAATAATTGAAGTAACACACTGCAATACATGTATAACATTGGCAGCAAACATCACTCGTGTTTTTGAGATACAAATTAAAATAATTTAGAATAACATTGGCAGCAAACGTCACTCATGTTTTTGAGATACAAATCAAAATAATTTTGAAGACACATAAGATATATATTTTATTCAAGAATAATACAAGTTAAATTTCGTCTATAAATTATTGTTGTCTTTCATTGGTTATGTTTTTCATTTTATTGTTGATTTTCTCTTCTAATTCAACTTTAGTATTATGTAATACACTTTTGACGCAAATTTAATTCATGTTGTAGTTTATTATTTGTTACTATTAGATTGTTTGATATTTCATTAGTTATATTTTTTATTCAAGTTTAATTCTCTTTTCTAATTTAAATTTAATATTTGTGTCATGCATTTTTAATACAAGTTAATTCATTTTGCAATTTATGGTTTGATTTGTTACGATTGGATTACTTGTTTAATTTATTATTAGTACAAATTTATTCAATTCACATATCACATAATGCTCTTTCGTTTGCAACATTTTGTATTCATGTTTAATTCGCTTCTCTTTAATTTTAATATGTGTGCAATACATTTTTAATTCAAGTTTAATTCGTTTGACAATTTTCTATGTCTAATCATTTGTTACAATTCGAGTACTTGCGTATAATTAATTATTGATATACGATTTATTCAATCTACGAATCATTGCATGTTTTTTCGTTTGGATATTTGTTTAATTCATTACTGAAGCATGTTTAATTCAATTTATAGATTATTGTCTAGTCTGTCATTAGTTATGTTGTTTATTCATGCTTAATTTTCTCTTCTAGCTCAACTTTAATATTTGTGTAGTACACTTTTAAATATAGGTTTACTTCATTTTACAATTTATTGATTGATTTGTTACGATTAGATTACTTGTTCAATTCATTATTGATACAGTTTTATTCAGTTTACAGATCAAAGAATGCTTTTTCATTTGCTATATTTTGCACATGTTTATTCTCTTCTAATTAAATTTTAATATGTTTGTAATACATTTTAATACCACTTTAATTCATTTTGCAGTTCATTATGTCTCTTTATTTGTTACGATTAAATTACTTTTTTAATTGATTATTGATACAAATTTTATTTAGTAGGATCATTGACTATTCTACCAAAGAAAGTTAAGAGAAGAAATTGAAAAAAAATAACAATACGACAAAGAAAGAAATAGAAAAGAGAAAGAAAGGGAGAAAGGGTGAGCAGAGAACGAGCGAAAAATTAAAAAAAGCGAAAGAGTAAAAGAATAAAGAGTCGAGAGAGAAAGAGAAATCCAATCAAATACATAGTATTGTTATATATAAATAAATAGTAATATTACATAATATATTTAAAATAAATAATTATTTTAAATAAAAATTCACTTAAGTAATTAATCCAATTCTAAAATAGATATGGGCCAAGTCTAGACTAGGTGGACCAACTCGAGAGCTTTGCCTGTCCTTATTGCTCTCCTCGCCTACCATTAGGCACGTGCAACAACAAATATTTAATAGGGTTGCTTTAAAAAGCTAATAATGGGACAGCAACAAGGATCTTTATTCCAAAAAAGAAAGATACTTTTTTTCTCGGAATGAGCGTTCGATTCTTTAATTTGATTTAATTAAATTTTTATTTAATCTTTTGATATTTAATTTTAGAAAAATATGCATCATAGTTTATACTAAATTAGATTGATTTAGTTTGATTTTTTTATTTTAATTTATTTAATTTGATATTTTAAATTGAATTTTCGATGGGACTAAAAATAAAGAGAAAATATAATTTTAGTGTTAAGATTTCATTTGTTTAATTTATAATTAAAAAAACGTAGCATAAATGATTCTTTAACTAGAAGAATTCAAATTTTGTATCTGTTTATAGGAAAGATGTCAAAGGATTTGTTAATTAGATGAATTATTTACCCTCCCATATTGCTACATAGATGACCAACTAAATATGCAACGACTGAATAAGCAAATATATGCAAATTATAGATAAATGATAAAGAGCGCACAATAGTTATCTTTACTCTCAAAACAAGGTCTACAAAGACTTGTCCAGTGTCCACACATTTAAATATAATTAATATTTTTAAATTTAATTTAATAAAATTTTAATTTTTTGGTGCACCATAGTTTCGGAACTCTTGCATCAAATTCTGAAGTTTCAAAAATAAATAACCGATACCTAACAAAACACCGAAGAACGAAATAATTCGATTCAATTTTTTGTTTTTCTGATATTTATGTTCACCCCTACTCTTTCTATTTAATTTTATTTATTACTTACTTCTAAAATATTTTATTTTTCACTTCTGATATATTAAGAAAAAATAATAGTTTTTTATATTTTTTCTTTATCAATATTAGGTATGTTTTTCGATATTAGTTTGTAAGGCCAACACTCGATATTAATTATTAGGAATGATGTTATAAAATACCTATATTGGTAATTATTTTTAAATAATACTTCAAGTTAAATAATAACAAATTAAAAAATAATATATGAGAAAAATAAATGGTTGATATATTCTATTAAAAGAGAAGAACTGTTTGGTTATTTGCATAAATGATGGTGTTTGACTTTGTGGCTTTTAATATTGGGTGGTTGAAATATGTGATCCTCAAAATGACAAATAATTACATGTGAGGTATAACTTTATATTTTTATATTAATATCTTACAAACTGTAAATTTAATTTCTATATAATTTGTGTGGAGTGAGATCAATTTTTATTAATATTTTTATGCAAAGAGAATCAAGTTTGAATAGATGAATATTTTTTGTCAATAAACATTCATTAAATGAATAAGATACATAAAAACTAGAACGTACATGCAAAAACTATAATATTATTTCATTTATTTCATTTTACGTAATTAATATTGACTTGATGCTCTCTTTAAAAATATATTATTAAATGTTTATTTTATTAAATTAACCTTGTTAATTACGTTTTGACAATCTAAATTTGACTTCTAATGTTTTATGTAATTAGTTAATAATAATAAATAAATAAATAAAATAAAAAATAAAAAATCTCTCTTGATATATCTAAATTTAATTAAAAAAATAAAGTAAAGTGAAACATAGAGTAATAACAATATACTCTTTCCATCCCACATTATTGAAAGATATTTTGTTGATGAAAGAAATATTTTATTTGAGGATATCATTTTATATATTATTTAATATTTTGAGAATATTTAATAAAATGGAATCAGAATAAGTTGAGCATACCTAGTTTGTTTCATCATTCATAAATTGGAATAAAGAATTAAAATCAACTTTTTTTTATATATATAAAATTGAAAAACAACTACAATAATTTAATTGAGAATATTAGCCTAATTAAACAAAAAATTTAAAAAGTCATTTTTCTTTATTTTTAGAAAAAAATTTGGAGAAATTAAACAAAAATTTTTTAAGTGTCACTCCCAAACACACTCCCTTTTTATAAAGATACATAACGCCTATTTTCATGCTTGTTGGATTCTGAAGTATGAGTGATTCAGTTACTTTTCCAGGTTAGGGTTCTTTCTTCATCCAATTTACTCTTCATGCATTTCGATTTGAAGATGATAAATTAAAATCTTTTGCAGCATTCTTTTTAATTTGACTTTTGAATTTGTAAAATTTGATCTTATAAATCTGAAATTGAATCGATCACTTAGCCGGATAATCTTTGCAACTACAGTTGTTGTTGTTGTTGATCAGCTATAATGGAAGTGTTTTGTATGCTAAATTATGGAGTTTTCTTTGTTAGAGTACAACAACATACCCAGAGCCAGAGTGTGAGTGTGAAACATGTTAGACTTTTCAACCAGCTGATAGTGGTGTAATTCATTCTCCTTCAGACTTGTTAGACTTTCAAACAGCTGATGTGCGCCTAGATTTAAGACAGACAAGCTAGAGAAATGATGATAATTTGAATCTTATGGAAATTAATGTATTTTTCTACCTGTGGCATTATTTGAACCTTGCTTCTTGCTGTAATGGAATTTGAGAAAAGAAAATTAGGATGCTTTAGAATATACTGACATCATATTTCTTTGCTCAATACAGAAGATATGTTGATTAATGGATATAAAAAAGGAGAAGGAGAATGTTGTAAGGATCGCGAGGTACGCCATTTGCTTTCCCTGCTATAGTGTGTGCTGTGAGGAGCTATTCTTTGTTTGTTATTTCTATTTCTCTTTTCTCCAATTTAAATGTGATGTCATGAGAAAATCGATGAACCACATATGCCTTAGGTGCAACAAGGCACAATTGCGGCGCCTACATCAGGTCTCTTATATTTGCTCGTATTTATGATTAACCACAAGAGCTGTTGTCTATTAACTTCTGATAGTGGTGAAAATACATGCAAGCATCTGCGTAGCTAGATTCTCGTAGTGAGGCGCTTCGAGTTAGTGAAGCACTGTAGTAGCGCCAAAGCCCTGAGTTCTGAACAAATTAGCTTGTACATTATGTTATTACTGGATAATTACTTTGAAAGTGTTACACTATATGAAAAAGAGAACATTACGTGAAGAATCTGATGGCTGTGTATGATTTGGTTAGAAAAGAAAAAAACTTATGAGCTCTGTCAGTTTCAGTTTTATGTATTTAGAGCATCACAGTTGACAAGTTATGTACTCGGTTGAACGATTTAATTACAAATTTCTGTTTATGTTTATTATCTTTCACTTTTGTCACTCAGGTCTATGGGGTTTCGGGCAGCTATGCATGATGACTCTACAGTGATCATAGGCTTGTGATACCCTTTGGTGCCTTAATATAGATTATGCCTTAAATGCCTATGCCTATAGAGTTCTTGAATAATTGATTAAATATGGTTTTAGTAGAATTGCTCAAGTTGCTTTAAGAAGTTATACCTGCACACTGGTTTTTAAGCTTTTTGGTTTTGAATTGTCTGACTTGCTTATTTGATTTTTTTTTTGAGAATGTAACATTTTATTTGATTTATCTGATAAATGCAAAGGTTTTATGCGTGATTTATCTTTTAATTGTGCTTATAAAAAAATCTTTGGCCCATGAAAAGGACTCCCTTATCTAGTGGATTTCCATTGCCTATGAGAAGCTACGTATAATGCACAGACCTCACCTGTACATCAGAGAAGCTACTTATGCAATAATATTCAGCATGATAATAGAATGTAATTTTGAAGATATTGTATGTAGCACCAACTGGAACCTACCACAAATTAAACCATATGGTTACATAGTTATGTGCAGTTTATCTCAAAATAAAAATAATAGTTACGTGCAGTTTAAAGAACACAGATACTCGGATCTTTACAGTTTTCTATGTAGCACCATTATGGAATCTAATGTACTGCTGCTGATGAGGTTGTCCTTTCCCCCCTTTTCTCCAGGTATCGGTTGACCCAGCAAAACTTCCATCTTTGACTTGGCAGCGCAAGTTAGACTGTGATGATATTTCCCTTTCAGAATTCGATCTTAAGCTGAAAGAAATGGTTTCTCTGGTAAGGGAATAAACTCTGATTTTCATGGTTTCACTGATCGCGCCAACCTTCGTTTTACCAGACATCGTGGTTGAACATATTGAGAAATACTTTAGAATTTCAGGAGCTCTATACTTTTTGGGAGTTTTGCTGTTCTAATCCTAGATTTGTTAAGTCAATCCTACTCATGTCTCTATGAGGCTGATTAAACACCCGTCTATAGAAGTATTTGACGTGGATTGCACTTTCATGCATTACTTAGAGCTAGTTAGACGTGTTGTCAAATAAAAAAACAACTTCATGAAAATGCATGCACCAGGAGCCTAAGTTGGTATTGTGATACCTGAGAAAACCTTGTCACTTTGTACCTTGAACTCATTGTTGTTATCTTACGGTACTTTTTGTTTCATGTAGGCTCCATTAGGGTTCCGTCTGTGGAAATGTCTACAAGAAGAAAAAGCCAAAGGAAAGGTGATTTCCTTTTGTTTCAAGTTTAAGTATCACCATCTTTCTAATTATCAGATGCACTGGTCACCTATATTTTTGTCTTGCAGGATGCTCTGTTTATCAATCCTTTCATAAAAAGGGTCTATTCATCATGCCAAGGAGTTCCTATTGGTGGTATTGGGTATGATACTAGATATTCAGAATCTTTTGCTTAGTCACAGAAAAAGTTTGCTGCACCTACTGTTATTAATATTTTAGTCATATTTGCATCATAATCCATTCTCTCTGTACAAAATTATAATACCATTTTCATGTTACCGATACACTTTATTCTGCTCTCATTAAGATGTTAATGAATTCATATCATAAATGGGGAATCTTTAGAATTTCCACTGGATCAGCACAGCTTTAATTTTTCTATTCACCGTAGAAAGGGGTTAATTATCTTACATGTCTGCATTCTGTTTGATTGAGAAGATATGTGATATATTGCTAATATGTTGAAGCCAGTTCAACTTAATTATTTGGTATCTGTTATCTAAAAGGAAAGAACTTTCAGTGCAGGAAGCATAGGAAGAAGTTTTAAAGGAGAATTTTTGCGCTGGCAAATATTTCCTAGGATATGTGAAGATAAACCAGTTCTGGCAAACCAATTTTCTGTAAGTTCTATGAAGTATGACTATATAATTGTCAAGTGCTTTGCATTTCACAAGTGTATGCTTTTCCTTTAATACTTCAGATGAACTACTTTTTAACAAGAAAAGATTTGACGAAGGAGTTCAAATGAGTAGGTCACTCTCATCTTTGATTTATACGATCTTGTTGGGACAAATTTCCCACTGGGACTTTTATGATTTTTCCAGAAAAAACATTTGAACTTTGCGGGGGACCTATTATCCCCTTATCCTTGTAAGAAGTGTATCGTTGACCGCCTTATATAGCAAAGACCACTGTAAGATAGGTGTGTGTCTAACACGTGCTGCCGCGTGTCCAATAAAATTATTTTGTTATTCAGATTACTCCCCATTCCTCTATTCCTTCGACATTCTCCCCTTCCTCCTCAAATACCCCCAGTCAAACTAGAACCGTTGATCTAGTCTTACTTTCTCTCACCACAATCTTGTCCATTATTCAAGATCCGTTCGAATAATGCACCAAACGGAATACACCTATAGCATGCTGTTAGAAAAGCTTGCATACTTAACTGGACCAAATATATATGCGTTGGCTACCTATAGAAGGCTTTCCTAAATCCAAAAAAAATACCAAAAGGTTAGCACATTCTGCTGATAATGACTCTTTTCCTTGAGAAATTATTTAATTTCGTCGAGAGGGGTAGATCGGTTTAGATGGTTCAAAACAGTTCTGGCTATAGAAAAGATTATGAGAGAGCATTGGATGCTGAAATTAGTTATATTCAATTGATTTTTTGTTGTACCAAATTCAAAGATGTTTGATATTTTTTAATTTCCTGTAAATTGTGTGCCTCATTTCAAAGTAGTGCATGCTTCGCTTCTTGTCGCTTCCAGCCCATTGACCTTATCATTTTTTGGCGCTTTTGCTTTCTAAATATACTCGGGATATACTTTTATCTTGGTCTTCTTACTAGTATCTAATGTACATACATGCAGAAATAAACTTTGAAAAATCATGCAAAAAATTAGTTTACCAACGAGGTGAACAGTTCTATGCATGAGTACCGTTCCCTGGATGACAAATAAGGTCTAGCAAATATGAAATTCCAAGCTCCACTTTTTGATGGAAAGAGAAAAAAAATGAATTTCTCACATGGGAGTGGTCTATGTCTGTTCAAAGGATTGTCTCCATGAATATAACATTTTTTACTTAACATATCAAGATTCTAAAAGTTCTTAATTCTAAAAAGCATCTGCAGCAGTGCTGTATGAATTTTGACAGTCATTAAGAGCCTGCATGTGCAGTAAAGAGGAATAGCAGGATTAAATCTGATCAATGTTAACGAAGCATTGGAGAAGAGACGGCGAGAAAAATAGAAGCAGTAAAAACCTTATTTGCTGTTATTTTTTCAGCGCGTGACCTCACTTGAGTGTGGATTACTATTGCAGATATTTGTTACACGTCCAAATGGTGAAAAATATTCTACTGTGTTATGCCCGAGAACTCCAAAGTAAGGAGCTATTCTTTTCTTTGGTTATAAATGTTTTTAATTTTCTCACTGTTGTCTTGCCTTCTCACAATCTATGTTGCTCAGACTCTTCAAAAATGTTGAATGGTGCATATCGGATCCTCCAAATTAGTGCAATTTCGGAGGTTCCGACATGCGTACGGCATCATTTTTGGAGAATCCGAGTAACATAGCTCACAATATTATATATTTATGGAAGAGATTCAGTGGTAAGGCCATTGCTATTTTGTGAGTAAACAGTGATTCTTCAGCTTCTGGAATAGGATCTTGGGACTGGAATTTGGGTGGCCAAAATTCTACATATCATGGTCTTTATCCAAGAGCGTGGACTGTATACGATAGTAAGTTTATGTTTGTCCAATATATTCACTAGTTTGATGTGCTTCATTAGGGGTTGTCTTATATTTTCGATTTTTATCAAGGGGAACCTGATCCAGCACTCAGGATAGTATGCCGTCAGATCTCTCCTTTTATCCCCCACAACTACAAAGAGAGCAGCTTACCTACATCAGTCTTTACATTCACGGTTGGGAATATTCAGATCTCTTTTTAGCCCTTCATTTTTTTCTGGTGGAGATGTATTTTGTAGCATTAACTTTGCGGGTTGAATTTGATTTTGTTCAGTTGCATAACTTGGGAAATACGTCTGCAGATGTCACTTTGCTTTTCACCTGGGCAGTAAGTTTTCTCATGTGACTTTGATTTACTCAGTATTTCAGAAGCCAGATTATGAATGCTGCTAATCCATCTTTCGGAATTTTGTATTATTTACTCGTTCGTAAGAATGGGAAGATAGTGAGTAAAACAGTTGTTTTCTTCTTTCTTTTTTGTGTTCACAGAATTCTGCTGGTGGAGATTCTGAAATTTCTGGCCATCATTTCAATTCAAAGTTTAGGTCAGGTCACTTTTAGCAAGGTTATGACTTAGTCATAAGTCCCAATATTTATTGAACTTTTGTTTTTGATTCACCAGTAGATATTGCCTGCTTTTTGAAGCTGAAACTTTACATTGTTTGCTACTTCATGAATTTGTAACATTGCTAGTCAGTTCTACCATGTCCTAAAGTAAATGTGCTCTTTCTTTTCTACGACCTCTCCTAAAAGTGAAACCTTTGCCTGACAATTCATGTTCAAGTAGTTAGATGGACTTACTGTTACATTTCTTGGTATGGATTCGTCCTTTTTTCGTCTATGAAAAGTCAAAAAGTAGCTTCTGGTGCCGACATGCTCCCTATTAATACAAAGGTAGACATTCTGAAGTCTGCCCTGAAAGATCCTGCCAAATCCCTTTGGATAATACGATTTGGGAACTCATCAATCTGGGTCCCAGCTTTAAAGACACTTCACTTTCAACTTTAAGCTTTATTCTTGAAATATGCGTAAATTCATGTAACAGAAAAATAGAAGAACCAGAAAAGTGACTGTTTTCTTGGGAATATTTGACTTGGTAGTCTAAGGAAATGTTTAACCATTTCTCTGAAAATCTTCTTTTGTTTATTGTCAATAACAATAACTTGTTCTTTGATGATGATTTTAGAACGGAAGATGGAGTCCAAGGCGTACTCTTGCACCACATGTAAGTTTCATCCTCTTGTTAAAGAAAAAAATGAAAGGAAAAAAACAAAACAAAAATGAAAAATAAAAATAAAAATGAGAGACTTGATTACGAGTTTCTTCACAGTTGAACAATAAATTGGAGTGCTGTAGATCTGTATTAAAATACTCTGTGAATGCAGGACTTCCAAAGAACTCCCTTCTGTAACTTTTGCAATTGCAGCAGAGGAAAATGATGCAGTTCACGTCTCTGAGTGCCCTTTCTTTGTGATATCTGGCGACTCCCAGGGTATTACAGCAAAAGACATGTGGAATGAAGTTAAAAAGGTATTTGCAATGGCTTAAAAATGGACTAACTTTGTTTATGATTTTCAAATTCGTTTTCACGGGGTGCCAGATCTGGACCTTTTCTACCAGCATATTACACATGCATTGCCCACTAAATGAACGATTCCCTCCGTTTCTATTTGATTGTCATGTTTTGACTTGACATGGAGTTTAAGAAAGTATAGAGTACTTTTGAATTTTGTGGTCTTAAATTATAGATACGTAGAATGTACCAAAATGTCATTTATTCTAGTGGTCTTAAACATGTTTGGTGGAAAGTTGAATTTAAGGAAAGTAGGACAAACAAACTAAAACTGAGGGAGTATGTCTTTAAACCATTATGTTTGTTTTCTATCGTTAGCTAATGTCTTTCGTGATTTAATATACTACGTGTCCTTGATATATCTTTTGATCATTTGATGGGACTCTTGATTTCTACCCTTAGTTGTGAGAACTTGTTGAGTTTTTATGAAGTCTCAACATTATTTCCTACCCTTAAGTTGTGAGAACTAGTTGAGTTTTATGACGTCGTAACATTGTTGATATCTCAGAATTCTGACTACTGAATTTCCCTAAAAGAAGATTTTGATTTGACTTTTTATCAATGGCATACTTCTTTCTTCCGAATTTTCTTGAAGCATCTTCTTCACACTTTGAGGGGCAGATAGAGTGAGCAGCACGCAATATATATATATATATATATATACTGAGAGACAGAGAGAGATGCAAGTTGGCTTGGTAATTGTGAGAGGACAAATCCTCAAAATCATACTTTCTACTCCCTCAGCAAAGAAGCTAGAAAAAAGGGTAAGAAATCCTATGTGTTGCCAATCCACCTGACACCTCCAAAGGTCTTCATTGATTACCATATCTCAATTTATCCAGCTACTAGCCCAGTGCCAGAAATAGAAAGAAGGGAAGTGTCTAATTAGTGTAGAAGGTCCAAACCCTATTTTAATTGCAGATTAAAACTTATTCTTGGTGCTTGCAACAGCACCTTAACAGTTCCATTCTCTGGCTCTCTGCATCACACTCTTTGAAATTGTGTCTACTTGTCTGTGTGGCTCTTTGATATTTCGTCTCCATCAAGATATCTTACTGGAATTAACGGTGACTTCGATAACTGAACATTTGCATTGTTGAAGCAATTTGAGACGTTATAGAGGACTCTCCTCTGTCTCTGTGTGACTGTGTGGCGTTTGGCCATGATTATTTTTTTTTACTTTTTTTTTGGAGTTGAACTACAGAAAATTCGTTGGCCATAAAATTCCGTAATTGAACTTCAATTTGAATTTCAGAAATTTAAATAACACAAAAAAACTGTTTTCACTCCATAAGTCCATATTACTCACAAAAATTGAAAAACAACTCCAATTCGTATTCATGGCCAAACACAAAATTTTCAAATTTCATTTTTCAATTTAAAAAGAAAAACTACTTTTTTCAATTTTTACAATGAAATATGGCCAAACGGTAACTTAACTTGCTTCTGGTGTTAGAAGTTTCCGCTGTTGCTGGATGACTAGTTGCTTACTCTGTGCGCCTAAAGCAGTTTTTCACATCATTATTACTAAGGCTTCTGAAGAATTCCTGAGAACATCTGTCAGCTGTTCTAAGTAGGAATATTAGTTTATTGAATATAGACTCAGCAAGCAATGATTTCTTCATGGTAATATTTTGAATTTTTTCTGGTTATATTACTTATTATGTCCACCTTGAAGGGGAAGTATACATGATTCAAAGCCATTCAATATTGAAATATTATTAAAAAAATAGTGTTTCTCATTTGATTTTGCTTGTTTTTATTTTAGTGTCATTCTTTTGTTGGTTATCTGACTTTCAGTATACTGATTGTATACATGAGATATCATTAATAAAATTAGAACTTATCAAAGGGAAAAAAAAAAAGGCATTCTTGACAGACTTTGCCTGTTTCTGCTCTGATAGCATGGATCCTTTGACCACCTTCAATCTGAGGAAAAGTCAATGCCTTCTGAACCGGGATCACTTGTTGGAGCGGCAGTTGCAGCTTCACTAACTATTCCAGCAAATGATGTAAGAAGTGCAACATTCTCATTGGCATGGGCCTGCCCTGAAATTAATTTTGGAGGTGGTAAAACTTATCAGAGGCAAGTAGTTATAACATTCTCGACCTAATTTGTACACATGAAATAGATGTGTCTTATGCTTTTTCTGATTAATGTTGCTCTATGAACAGGCGCTACACTAAGTTTTATGGTACTATGGGTCATGCTGCTGCAAAAATTGCACATGATGCTATCCAAGGTAAAGCTTGTGCTCCGAATATGTTGAACATGGACTTTCTGATATATGGGGTTCCATTTACTATTTTTTGTCTTCTTCTATTGATATAATTACCTAAGATCCTCAAGAGTTTACATATCCAAAAATCATATTTTAAGTTTTTATTTTTTTGATGGGACTCAGAGCATACTCAGTGGGAGTCACAAATAGAAGAATGGCAAAAACCTATTATCGAAGACAAGAGACTTCCTGAATGGTAAGCTTTAATTTTCTCGTGTGCACCATAATTACCAACAACAATATATTATATATTATAGCCAGTGAAGTCCCACAAGTGGGGTACACTATGAAAAAGATCATAGAACAATATCGATTTTTTAAATACAACTCTTTATGTTTTCTCTTCTCAGTCAATTTATGCACATAAGTGGTTCTTATATAGCCCTACGACTATCTATTGTACTTTAGTATTAGGATTCTACATTCTAATTATAAACTATATCAAACTAATCTATTGTTAATTTATTAACGTTAGAACTCTACATCATAATCCTAAACAATAATGCTGGAGGTTGGTAGTCATGGAACTCCAAGTTTGCTCCAGAGTCCATGTAAAGATTGTTGTCTGATGGTTCGTTGATTGTTGTGGAGTTCCCTGTTGAGATTGGTAGGGAGTAATCCCACCTTTAAAAGCAAGAGATAGCAGTGTGGTTGTTTCTTCCACAAATGTGGTATGTGTTCGCATGCCCTCTTCCATGGGAAGAGTTGCCTCTACCTCTACCAAACGAACCTTGTGTTTTATGGGTCTTGAAAAGCCACGACATCCTTCTCGCTATCATCATCTCTCATAATGTATCCTCTCAGTGCATTAATATATTGAGTGAAGGTTGCATATGGAGCTTTGCCCAGCATGACAATCCTCAAGGTGTTCTATTTGTTTCCAAGACCCTTAGCAAATTTTATAACCTTGCTATCCTCATCTAATGGGTTGAGTGTTGCGGTGAGACTATCACAAATTCCTTTGAATTCTTTTATGCATTTATCTACAGATTTTAATCCCATCTTGATACTCTGAATTTGTTGCTTCAATTGAAATTCCTTATCCTGTAGCTTGTAAGTAATTATCCTCAAGACCCTCCCGAATTTGTTTGATCGAACTGCAGCCAATAATAAAAAACATTGACTCTTCATTTATTGTTCCAGTTAGTAAACTTCTCACGAGGATGTCTTTTTCTTCCCATTCTATAAACTTAGGGTTGTTTGTTTTCTTCATCGTCCATTTTACTTACCACAACCTTAGATAGTGGTTCATTCACAATATCATCAGCTTATCTGGGTTCTCCAAACAGGACAATTTGAGAATTTCAATTTTATAGGACATATAATTATGAATTGATGATGAGATCCTGGTGAAAGGGAGAGAGTGGAGGAATAATTGTCCGTTAAAGAACGTGGAACAGGGTTCAGAATACAGAATAAATTAAGAATACAGAATAAATTAGGTTAGAATCAAAATTCTGATACTATGAAGAAGATTATAGAACACTATTGTGTGTAAAAATACAACTCTTTATGTTTTATCTTCTCAGTTAACTCATGCACATTGGTGGTTCTTATATAGTCCTACGAGTATCTATTGTACTACGTATTAGGATTTTACATTCTAATCATAAACTATATCAAACTAACTTATTGTAAATATATTAACTTTTAGGATTCTACATCATAGTCCTAAACTATGTTGCTATGTATGTATTACCATATTTGAGAATTATTTTGTGGACTTTTGCAGGTACCCGATAACACTCTTCAATGAGCTCTATTATTTAAATGCTGGAGGGACAATTTGGACAGGTATGCTTTGATTTCATATGCTTTAACTGTGCTTTAATAAGCTAAGTGTAGCCGATTTATGATCCTTTTTATTTTATTTTATTTTTAGATGGATTGCCACCAGTTCAAAGTGTATCAACAATTGGGAAAAGATTTTCCATTGAAAGATCTAGTTCGGATGTTAAGAGAAGTGCTCATTTAACCCATTCAGATGGTACTGCTGTTAGCATTCTTGAGAGGATGGGTTCGGTGTTTGAGGAACTTCATACTCCTGTCTCAGTAAATGCTGCTATCGGAACAAATCTTCTTCAGAAGGGAGAGGAAAATATTGGCCAGTTTCTCTACCTTGAAGGAATTGAATATCATATGTGTAACACATATGATGTTCATTTTTATGCATCGTTTGCTTTGGCCATGCTATTCCCAAAACTTGAACTTAGCATACAACGAGACTTTGCAGCTGCTGTGATGATGCATGATCCTAGTAAGAGAAAACTCTTGGATGATGGAATGTCAGCGACAAGAAATGTTCTTGGCGCTCTTCCTCATGATATTGGAATGGATGATCCATGGTTTGAAGTAAATTACTATTGCCTGTATAACACAGATAGGTGGAAAGATTTGAACCCAAAATTTGTTCTTCAAGTTTACAGGGATTTTGTTGCGACAGGTGACAAAAAGTTTGCCGAAGCTGTTTGGCCGTCTGTGTATATGGCAATAGCTTTCATGGACCAATTTGATAAGGATGGGGATGGGATGATCGAAAATGAAGGATTTCCTGATCAGACATATGATGTATGGTCTGTCTCTGGTGTGAGTGCTTACTGTGGTGGCCTATGGGTGGCAGCTTTGCAGGCTGCATCAGCCCTAGCTCGAGAAGTAGGTGACAAGGGTTCTGAAGATTACTTTTGGTTTAAGTTTCAAAAAGCAAAGGAAGTTTATCAAAAATTGTGGAATGGCTCTTACTTCAACTATGATAATAGTGGCAGTACCGTAAGCTCATCCATTCAAGCTGATCAATTGGCTGGCCAATGGTATGCATCAAAGTGCTTTTTATATATATCAAGACCAAAGGATAAATATTGGAAACAGAATTACCTTTCTTTTACTTAAGTTTCTTACTAGCAGCTTCCAGTCCTTTTATCTTAGGTTTTGAAAATTATAATTATACAATATACAGACACAGAGACAAAAATATATTTCTATTTATGAGTATATGGCAAAATGGCTAGGTAAATTTGTTTCAGTTTCTGTATCTTGGGTGGCAAAGCCTATATAGCCTTGTGGGTCAGATCACATCCATTAGCGGATTAGCCTGCTTGACCCAAAATAGCTGGAGCCTTTTGAAGTATGTTTTTATGTCATTGCATTTCTCAAATCATGATTCTTCTACACCCTTCTCGTATCTACGGGGCATGCCTATGCAATCTCTTATGTGCATTCCACACTGAACATCTGCTTATATCAATATAGGTAATGCAGTTGGTTATGTTATTGATGCTTCTTCTTCTTTCATGATCACCATTTTCTTTATATGTAGGTATGCTCGAGCATGCGGTCTTCTACCAATTGTTGATGAAGAAAAAGCTAAAACCGCACTTGAGACTGTGTTCAATTTCAATGTCATGAAGGTCAAGGATGGGAAGCGTGGAGCAGTGAATGGAATGCGGCCCAGTGGAGAACCTGACACATCTAGTTTGCAGTCAAGGGAGATATGGTCTGGAGTTACATATGCTGTAGCTGCAGCCATGATTCATGAAGACATGGCGGATACGGGATTTAAAACTGCAGCTGGAGTCTATGAAACTGTTTGGTCTGAAGATGGCTTTGGGTAAGTGAAGTTCCTGTTCTTTCCTTCATTTGTTTGAGGTAACTTCATGTTTTGTAAGATTTTGTTCATTGGACTACAAGAATTCAAGCAAAAACCTTGGCTAGTGGTACTGGGTATTTGTATTTCTTGTCATGTTTATTTGAGGCTGTTAGAAAATACGATTGCCCCTAAAGGGGATTTTAATCTCCTGGGATACGCCACCCATTGCCTTAAGGTTTTGGATTAGAGTTCAGATTCTTTCACATGGTATCAGAGCGAAAATTGGTTAGCCCACTTTCATTATTGTTTTCTCTCTACATTTTGTTTGCTACGCTGTCTCTCTCAAATCAACCTATCGACTTAAACTTACTTTGTTACAGACTAACTCCTTAACCTATTCTCTCTCTCTACCCTTCAAACTTCTCCAAGAAAAAGAAAAAAAATGAAGTGTTCAAATCTCCAGACCCAATTCTATTGAACCTACTCTCTCCCTCTCTTTCTCCCTCCACTTTAAGCCTACGCCAGTCTTCTCCAATATAATGAAGAAAAATCTCTTCAACTCCATATATAATTAGGTTACACGTGCTGAGAGTGTTGGATAATACGATTGTCCCTCATTGGTTGTGTAAGGATTTTCGAAGGGATTTAGATACCTGAGCTACTTCACCCATTGCCTTGAGGGTTTTGATTGATTATATAGATCTCTTGTAGCTTGTTCAGTAGCAATTCTTCGTAGAAGCCTCCAACTCTACAACAAGAAGCCTAGTCTGATCACACAAGTGGGGTATACACAGACCTTACCCCCTACCTTGTATGAGGTAGAGAGGTTGTCTCCGATGGACCCTCAATTCAAGAAGACTCCAACTATATCATTGTACTTTTTGGAGTAACATTGACATCAGTATTTGGCAACTCTCGTAGGTTGTGAGATTTTTCCCTATTCCTTGCTTGCTAAATCTGTTCTTCCTCATTCGCAGCTATGCTTTTCAGACCCCAGAAGGTTGGACCACAGAAGGCCGATACAGAGCTCTGGGTTACATGCGTCCTTTGGCAATCTGGGCTATGCAGTGGGCATTAAACCCACCTAAGATTCCCAAGCAAGAAGCGAAGCCAAAACTGGAGGCAGATTCATTGTCTAGGCAACATGCTGGTTTTCAAGCGGTAGCTCGTCTTCTAAAGCTGCCCAAAGAGAAAGATGCTAGAAGTGTTTTTCAGGTCCTTTTCGATTACACCTGTAAAAGAATAACAGGCTAATAGAAGCTTTCTGAAAAAGAACCTGCATTCTCATATGCCAGAACAAATATTTCTTGTGGATACATTCATTGTTATTTAACTGAATAAGAGATGGGAAGAATCAAGTTACAAATGTGTATCAGTTTGTACTGAACAGAATTCATGTGGAAAAGAGAGTTGGCAATTTGTGGGTTCATAGATTATGATTCATATGTTTTTACATCTTACTTTTCTCAGTTTTATATCAATGTAGATAGTAATTTCTAAAATACGTACACAAAATAAACCAACACTGCTTGAAAGTTTTAGCCTTTATTCAAACCCTCACAACTTGAATCCCAACTGTTGTACGAGTTAAAGTTGACACCATTTGCACAAAATTTTGCATACGCCACTAGACTTGAGTGAAGAGTAAATCCACAAGATGTATCTCCCTTTGAATTAGAGCATTCATTCTTACTTCATCGAAGATTTAGCTAGTCATTTTTTTCGTATTTTTTTCACAAGCTAGAAATAAGGCTGCATGCACACTTCAACCAATTCTAAGATTTAAAGATTTTCGCACACTCTCTCTCTCTCGGAAACGTCACTGGAGTACTAAGGGTGGGTGAATAATTTTTTTTAATAAAAAGATAATATGCTTTTATAAAACAGTCAAATATTTTTAAAACAAATTTAGTTATAGTGAAATACAATTTATTACAATATGTATAGACGCATTTAATCAAGTTTAAGATGACATTGGAACATCCCCCAAAGAAAGTTCCCCTTTATTAATCACAAAAACAAAATTCAAAGAACATGAAATTTGTTTAATTTAATGTGACAGTTACTGTCCGTTATTTTCCCATCCAATAGGAACACATAATTTCCAAAATTCTTGGATCACCAGACACCCCTTTATAAGTTGGATTTTTTCATCCAAAACTCATACTTCCTCTTTTCTCTTTTGTTTCATCAACACTGCAAAAAAAATTTAAAAATTCAATCTTTCTTATTTTGAATAGAGCGGTTTTCCATCTTATGGTAAATGGAAAACCGCTCTTTCAATCTTCTCTCTGTTGATTCTGTTAATATATTTCTATGTTTGCTATGAAGAAATCTGTTTTTTTGATTTCTTGTTAGTTCCCCGTCTTTCGTTTTATGATAAACTTAATTCAGAATTTGAAAAAGTTGTGATCTTTAGAGTCCAGATTGTTGATTTTGTTTTGACATTTACTATGGCTGAATATTCAAAATGTTCATGTCTTAAGCCTACAAAGTGGTTGAAAGGAAAAGTGATTGGATCAGGATCATTTGGGAGTGTTCATTTGGCAATGGACAAGGCGACCGGAGGATTTTTCGTGTTGAAATCTACAGATTCAGAGGCAGGATTTAAGTGTCTTGAGAATGAAGTTGAAATTCTTGAGAATTTGGATTCACCACATGTTGTTAAATTCATAGGTAAAGATTTGTCTTTTGAAGCAAATGGTAAGAGAAAGTTGAGTCTTTTTCTTGAATTTATGACAGGAGGGAGTTTAGGTGATGTAGCAGAGAAATTTGGAGGTTCATTAGATGAAGAAGTTATTTGTTTATATACAAAAGGGATATTAAAAGGTTTAAAATATCTTCATGAAAATGGAATAGTGCATTGTGATGTTAAGTGTAAGAATATATTGTTAGGTAGTAGTGGAGAAATCAAGTTAGCAGATTTGGGATGTGCAAAAAGAATAAAAGACTATCATCATCATCATAAGGTAAAATGCATAACAAAATCTCTATCAAAGTCTATTGGTGGCACACCTTTATGGATGGCACCAGAGATTTTGAGGAATGAAGAGTTAGATTTTGCTGCTGATATATGGTCATTAGGTTGCACAATCATCGAAATGGCGACGGGGAAAACGCCATGGGGAGGTGATATATGTACAAATCCCCTGGCTGCAGTGATGAAAATTGCTTGTACTAATGAAATGCCACAATTTCCATCACACTTCTCTGAGGTTGGTTTGGATTTCTTGGCTAAATGTTTGGAAAGGGATAGTAAAAAGAGGTGGAAAGTTGAACAATTGCTTCAGCATCCATTTGTTTCAAACGGTAATAATGTAAAAAACAACAATTTTAAAGTTGTTAGTACACCTGCTAGTGTTTTAGACGGTGGAATTTTCTCCGACATGGATTTCTCAGATGATCAATCATCAAGTGATGAAGAGGAATATACGAGTGGAAATGCATTACGCGATCGCGGCTTTTGGAACTCAACAAGAGGAGGGAAAATGGACTTGGAATCATCAGAAAGGTGGATCAATGTGAGGAATTAGTTGTAAAATTTCCAAGAAAATCATGTTGATGTTTTTTTTTTTTTTTTTTTGAGGAAGTTGTAAATAGACTAGGTGAATTTTGTATTGCATGTGTATGAAATTGTGATTTTTTTAGAATATGTTAGGATTTTTTTTTTCTCTTTAATATATATAAAAGGAGGCTACTTAGGGATGTGAATTATTGTACTATATTGGCACACTGCTGAGTTTGCTTCCTTGTTGAATAACTTTACTTCTTGATTTAAATCAGTGAGTAAATGATTTGCATAGTGAGCATTAGACTATTCATTATTTTGTTTTCATTCATAATAGAGGTAACTAAACAGAACATAACGTAATTTTAGTTTATCGAAAATTTGATCTTAGAAAACATATCGTAGAAGATACATACAGGGACGGCTCTACAGCTTTGCAAAAAAAGCAATCGCCTTAGGCTCCCAAATTTGAGGGGGCTTATTTTTTAAAAATTAATAGGTTATAAGTCTTTTTTTAAAAATAATATCGAGTATTATTTGTAGAAAATTTAAGGCCTCTATTTAAATTTGACTTTATGCCACCGATTTACTAAAGTCGCTCCTGGATACATATTATGGTAGAATATGAAGTAGTAGATAGTTGCTTATCCTTCTGCATGTATAGTGATATTTCTTCTTGTCCTTTAATTTCTATTACTATGTATTAACAGTTCCTTTTTTTTTCAAAATCTTTTATCATGCTTTTTGTAGTATTTTATCATGATTTCTTCACTTGCTATATTTCTTTTCAAGCTACTTTGAACGTGATTTTCTTTGAACTAGAGTTTATCATAATAACCTCTCTATTTCTTCAAATTTCACCTATAAAATCACATTGAGTATATAGATTATTGTTTTCATTCATATTTTTGAGGTTTTATATCATGTATTTTTTTATCAAAGATTTTTTTGTGTATTTTATGTTTAAAAAAAATTCAGCTACATCTGATGTTTATATTAAATTAATGATCGTATGACACGTGTCTTCTGCATCCTCTTTTTCCCTTTAGTTGTGAGTTGTGAGAGAGATTTTTCATTTTCCAATTACTTCACAAACTATCATTACATGAAATATTTTTTACGTGTATGTTTTGATATTTGAAGTGTTTTTAAGTTAAAATAGTTTTTAACTAATTTTAGAATGTTTGAGTAATTTTTAAAAAAAAAGCTTATCTATAATATTTGATTTAAAATTAAAATAATAAAAATAAATTATAAATCATAAATTAAAATTTTTGACTTACGACTTTTGGCTTGTAAATCAAAATAAGCATTAAGTACTGAAGTTATTGTAATAGGTTGTTCATAATATTAAATTATACAATAATTTATCATCAAATATTTAATTTGGTTATACATATTATATACGAACATATGAGGTTTAATTTGAACTGAACAGTTTGATTTTATTTTTGATAACGATTGTTTTTTAATCATAATATCTTGACCTATTACTAAAAGTGAGGTGTACTCTGTCCCACTTTATGTAGTAGCATTTTTTGTTTTTTGAGGATCAAATAATTTAAGTTCGATCGAAAATTTACGTATGAAATCTTTATTCTTTTTGTAAATGAATTTATACATTTATATGCTACGTAAAAAATATTATAAGTCATAATAATCGATAATTTTTAAAAATATTTAAAAAATCTATGAATAACCTAAGGTTATAGATTTTATTTAAATCTTAAAATCTAAAAATGTCACGTAAAATAAAACGAATGGAGTATTTGTCTCATTTTGCCATTCAACATCAAATTGACCAATTTAATTAATAATGTTTAAATTTATAAAAATACTACTGTGGTAAAAATTGACGTATCTCGATGAAAAATGGCAGTTTGTGAAAATTAGGAGGAAATCGTGTTCCCCCAAAAGAAGTAATATGTGAAAGCTAAGTGTAACAATACTCTCTCCGTTGCTACGTATATGTCACTATTTTAAATTTTACGTTTTTTAAGAAATTAGGTGAATTTATTATTAGACGCTTATTTAGTAACTTTTGAAGTAAAATTTTCAATTAATGAACATAAATTAATTTGTTCTGATTAATCAATTAACCATAGAACATGTATTAATCATTTAATTTTTCTAACTAATTCTCCCTCCGTTCACAATTGTTAGGCAGGTATACTAAAAATAGATATCCAAGATTAGTTGTCAATTTAAATAATTACGAAATAATTAATCACCTTTTTCCAAATTTGCCCTTAATGATAGTGTAGTTCAATTGAAAAATTATATAGACTTTTGATATTCTTGATAGTGTTATATTAGTGAAATTACACCTTATACTAAATTTTACTTGAGGGTGTGCATGACCTTAACATGACAAACAACTATGGACGGATGGAGCAACTCTAAAGGATAAAACAAGAAGACCATTGTCATTTCCATATTGATTTTGTGAAATAATCAAAACTATATCTATTCATTTTTATTTGTCACTGTTTGATTTGACACACCCATTAAAAATACAATTATTGATATAAGTATTTATTCATACTAACTAATATTTAGTATTAAAACATGAAAAATGATATAAAAATGATGTTTAATGCTAAGGTAAAACATGAAAATTACTATCTTTTCTTGATATTTCAAAAGTGATAGATAAAAATGTATTTTAGGAATAAGTGACAAGTAAAAGTGAACATAGAGAGTATTGAGGACCATCTATTTAAGCAATGACGATATATAAATAGGATTAGAAGGAATATCATATTTGATACTCCCTCCATTCTTATTTACGAATCATCCATACAAAGAGCTCGCTCGACATTCTTATTAAATATTGCTTACTTTTATAAGTATTTTTTTTAAAATTGTTTTTAACGTGCTTCAAAAAATAATAATTGTGTTTGACTAATTCATTTGAAAAATATTTTTTATAAGTAAATTGGGTTTAACTAATATATTTTTGAAGAAGTGTTTGTGAGACTACATTAATTTGTGTGTTCGTTGATTAAAAGATTAGATATTAATTTTTTAGGATAATTTTTTTCATTCTATTATTTTATTAATACATAGTCCGTAATGATTTTGTATATAACTTTCTTCAAAATTGAAAAAGATGTTATAATTTTTTTTTGTTCTCTTTGTTAGTGTTCATGTGTTTATCTTTATAATTATCAAATTTTATTGTATTTACTTCGTTGTTTAATTTATATTTTTATTTTGATAATGTTGATAGTACTTTTTCTTGTTAAAAATAACTCATAATTTAATTAATTATTTTTATTTAAATCAAATATTAACTAGATATCTTAATTTATTATCATTTTTAATAGTGTAAGAAAATAGTAAAATCGTTGGAAATAATTTATTATATTTCTTTAAAATGATTAAATTTTTAGATAATGTATAATTTATTTTTTTGAAGGATTCTGTATATATGTACCGTGTTAAAATTTTATAGTATCAGATATTTTTGAGAAGTCCACAAAAATCAAATAGCAAGAAATAAAAAAAAAGTTAAAGTGATGAAAAATCGACTTAATTAATTTGACTTGATTTTAATATTTAATAAATCAAATTAATTTAATTTATTTTTGTTTAATTAAACAATGATCCATACTAAATTACGGGCAAAATAATCCAACTAAATATGAGTATTAAGTTTTCAAGTTTGATGAATAAATATATTTAATAAGAATAATAGAGAAAAATATAAAGAAACGTATAGGAAAAAAAAAGAGTAGAAAAAGATACTCCCTTTGTTTTAAAAAAAATGACCCTATTTTCTTTTTAGTTTGTTTAAAAAAGAATGACCCTTTTTATTTTTTGGCAATATTTTAACTTTAACTTTCACGTGGCATGTTTAAGACCACAAGATTAAATGATATTTTGATACATTTGATATAACTTTAAATTAAAATCACAAGATTAAAAAGTCTTCTTTCTTTTCTTAAACTCCATTTCAAGTCAAACTAGGCCAATCTTTTTGAAACGGAGAAAGTAAGTAATAAAGAAAGGAGAAAGAAACTAAACTTTTAACACATTTTTTTTTGTGAGTGATTAATTTCTTGGACAATGTGAAGTAAAAAATAATAATTATTGATTGAATTTTTCAAAAATGATTTCATTTTTCAAGTAACTTTTCAAAAGGAGTCGTTTGAGATATTTAAAGTGATTTTACTTTTAAGAATATCTTGAATAAAAGAAATAAATGAATTCACCTAATCATCTTTCACTTTTCAGTGAAATTACAAAAAAATTAAAATTAACTTGCTCGTGGCAATTTGTACAAAAAAATTGTCATATCAAATATATTTTTTGAAAACTAATGTTCGATCCGTTTTACAAAGAATAATTTAATTTGATTTGATACGAAGTTTAATAAAACAATTTTTTTTAAAATCTTGTAATTCTAAATTAAAATTATGTTAAATATACAAAATTACCTTTTTAATCTTGTAGCCTTAAATATGTCAAGTGAAAAATTAAAAATTAAAAATTATAAAAAAAAGATAATTCGTTATAATATAAATTAAAAAGAAAAAGAAATTATTCTTTTTTAAACGGAGAGAGTGGTAACAAAGTAAGTGACGGCTTGCTGGATTTATGTCAATGGACAGAAGTTGAACCAAATTCCGATGCCACTAATATTTATTATTCAAATTAAAATAAACATTATTGAATACTCCTAATTTATAATTAAATTAGGCAAGTCGCTAAATTAATACTGCCCCTTCCATTATTATTGATCCATTTTTTAATTAGATTATCTTTAAAATGTGATTTTTTTTGTTTAATTTATGGTTATAAGAAAGTTATTATTGGAAATTATGAAGTATAATAAATTTTATTCTTTTTCTATTATTAGTTTTTTTAACATAACTAAATAGCAGTTATACCTTTTAATAATCATAAAGGACTCTTAAAAGTATTAAATTGATAAAATATAAATAGTTTAAAGGGTGTTTGAGATATTAACTCAAACATTTTATGTTAAAAAAAAAACAATTAGTGTGGTAAACATTGTTTTGATCGTCCTCTTTTAAAATTAAAACTGACAAATGTTTTCATTCTTCTGCTGAGTGTGTGTCAGCAATTACTGTAAAATCCAAGAATAGATTGCTCTCAGTTTCAATAAGTAAAACTTTCTTGAAAATAGGACTCTTCAGCAAAACTTTCTCTACCCCCATTTTCTCTCTTCAGTGAGTTAAATGTTAAAAGCAGAGTAAAAGTTTTTAGTTTTATGTTGAACAAAGGTACCAAGTAAAGCTGTTTTTTTTTTCTTTATGATTTTTTTGAACATCTTTTAGTTGATCAAAACAACATTCATGGGTTTTAGGTTAATGGGTGCCAGAATTCTTGAAAATCTGTTATTTTTGTTATGACTTCTTGGGATTTCTTTAAAAGTTTTTAATATGATTCTTGGGGTTTCCTTAGATTTTTTTGTTATTATTTTTGGGATTTCTTTAAAAAAAATTGTTATGATTCTTGGGGTTTCTTTAGATTTTTTGTTATGATTCTTGGGGTTTATTTAGAAATTTTTGTTATGATTCTAGTTTTTTTTTTTTAAAGAATTTTTTGTGATGGGTTCTTGGGGTTTCTTTAAAATTTTTGTTTTGATTCTTGTTTTTTTTTTAGAATTTTTGTTATGAGTTCTTGGGGTTTCTTTAGAATTAAGTGGATTGTTGTTCCTGGTTTTGATTTTCTTTATCTTTCAATGTATATACTATTTCTGCAAAAAATTTTACACCAAGAATGGTTGGTTATAGCTGCATTTTAGTCCTTTTTTTTTGTATGAACTAAACAAGGGGCTTTTTCTTGATTACAGTGAAGTAGGTGTCTGGTATAAATGGCAAAGAAGAGGGATAGGACGACTTTGAACAAAACAGAAATTGCAGAAGATTGGTGTTTCGAATGCAAAGACGGAGGAAATCTTATGATTTGTGATTATGGGTACATTTTTCTTCCTAAAAAATTAAAATAAATTAATTTTATTTTGGAAACAAACGAAATTATCTCAAAGCTGGTCTTGAATATAAAAATTATATTTTTATTTTTCTGGATGAAAACGTGGGACATTGTTTGGAAACTTTAATTATTAATTTACCTGGCTTGAAAAGGACGCATTTTCCAATTTAAGGTTAAAATTTGCCCCTTTTCTTGGAATCCTAGGTTCTTGGTCATCTGTTACTTGTTAGTGTATTTTTTTTTTGGCATTGTGCATTAGTTGACTCTTCAGTATTTCTCCATTATATTCAAAATAAATAAATAAATATATTTTCTTGTTTGATAAACCAATAAATTTCTTGGATAAAGTCAAGCCTGCTTGCAAACATTTCTGTTTATAATGTCATGTTATAAACAGGTTGGTTCTTTCAGTTTTCTGCTCTACTTGACTTATATAAAGCACAAAAAAAGATCTATAATTCCTTGGATGCTAAAGTGGCTTGTGATTCTTTAAACTCGTGCTCTACTTGCTGGTCATTCATCTTTTGAGATGAGCACTGCTTTTCTTTTTATATAATTTCATGTTAAAAGCTTCAGAAAATCAATGATATAAGCAGTATATGGCCTAGAAATTAGCTAGGTAGTCTTTGTTTTTGCTAGCCTTTTCTCTTTTGGCTTGGTACTCTACAATGGTATTATTTACGCGTTCCAGTTAATGTCTCTGTTTTAATATGGTACAAAAATTGAAACCAATCCCTCTCCTTAATGAACAACTGAGGTCATGTGCAATTGAGAAAGTGAAAGTACTGTCAAAATAAATTGTGCATCTCCGAGAAACGCTGGCACACTACTTATGCTACTAAAGCACTTCTGTGTTTTAATTAAGTAATGATTTGAAAGTCCTCTAATTTAACAAATGTAAGTAATCTTCACTACAAAGTGAAATTCAGTTTGGTGGGATTCATTCATTCCTGTCACGATTGCAGTTTATTTCCTTTCATTTCATTTTTGAAATTCAATGGATTGAAAGTAGTTGACTGTGACTGAACACCTGTGCTGCTGATGGTCACCCTGTGACTTGGTTATTCTTTCTCTACATGGACTTCTACTGATAATATATTTTTGACTTTGCAGGGACTGTTTGAAAGCTTATCACCCTGTATGTGTGGGGAAAGATGACTCAGTCTTGACAAGTGATATCCATTGGATATGTGGCAAGCATCTTAATTCATCCTTCTTCAAGCAAATTTAATATTTCTATTTCATCTTTCTCCTTTTGTTTTGTCTGAGTGGTTTTTTTCTTGCTAGTTTATTGGTTTTGACTAACCAAAGTTGAGCATGAAAGAACATAGTTTATATCGAGTGAAAAAGGCAATTGGAATTTTGAGTTGCTGTTATATTAAGATTTGTGAAATAATCACTGGAAAATAAACTGTCTTTGCCATTTCTACATGTATAAATAATTTTTTTATAAGAACATCGTTAAGCTCAAAACCTAATATGTAGATACAAGTTTTAATTTCATCACTTATCCACAACCTAAATTCTCCAGGGATAGGTTCCTTTAGCGGACGTGTGTTGTATGCTTGATAAGAATATGATTAATACATATAAAACAAGAGAATATAAAGGGCTTAAATAGTACTAAACTGCAATTGTTGTAGTCATGTTTTTCTTGATTGTTGGAGTTCGATTTAGAAAATAAAATTTGCTTCTCTATTACAAAACAATATTGGAAAAAATCTAATTGCTTAATTTGGCTCCAAGTTGTTACTGCACCACTGTTTGGAATGACGAACCACAATGTTTAGAGGATTCGTAGTCAGTGTTAACTTTTGCTGAAATACATTCGTACAGCTATCATTTAAAGACGTTAGGTTAAAAGGGTAGTCTGGTGCATGAAGCTTCCCTCATTCACACAGGCTCCAGGGAAGGCCACACTCGAAGGGCTGTAATGTAGATTGCATTCAAATGTTTGAAGTTTGAGTTCTTATATTTTGTTGGCTTATTTTGTCTTGTTAGTTTCGCTGGTCATGTGTTGCTTTTCATTAAATAGAATAAAAATTGTTGTGCAAAAAGTAATATCAGTTTTACCGTGTTCCAGGATGGCATACATGCTTAGTTTGCAAGAAAAGTTCAAATTATCAGTGTTATTGTTGTGATAGAGCTGTATGCTATCGCTGCATTGGTCGTATCAATTTTGTCCTTCTTAAAGGGAAGCATGGATTCTGCAATAACTGCCTAAAGCTCGCATTGCTTGTGGAAGACGACAAAAGTATTGATTCTGATGGGGTATGCATGATTATTATGATTACTCTGAAACTGTAATTTTTGGTTCAGTATTATCTAGTTAGTTACTATACTATTTTGGAAATGTTTATTGTCACACCCTAAGAGAAGTTGTCATGGAAACTATTTACTGAACTAGCCCAGGCAAACAGCTTGAATGTTAATGCATGACGCCTTAGGCTTCTTTCACATTCTGTGGCATGACCCATAGGTGATAGGTCGTTGGCCACTGCACAGTGAAGGAGCAGGTATTGACTGTTTCTGTGCTATTCTGACACATGTATCATTTATTATCCAGATCAAAACCTCTTTTTTGAGATTAACTTGTCTTGAACATGCTTCCTGGAGAGCAATCCATCAAAAACGGATGATCTGGTAGGCATTTTGGTCGTCCAAATAAGTTTCCAGGGCCAAAGATCAGTAATCTAGCAATACGTGAGATGGATATTATCACAATTGATCTTGTTGTGTCACAAACTTGATTAACAGCTTATGTTACTCTGTATGAGCATGTGAGATTACATTTTGCGTGTTCATCACTATTAATTGGCAATATTCAGTTAAAGGAGTCTTTCTTTTATTGCTTGATATATATTCCTCTCTTATTTGCTTTATTTTTCCTCTAGTTGATGAGTGATCTATTCCATTTCTCTTATGAATTATTGTTGCTTTCCAGGAAAGTGTAGACCTCAGAGATCGGGAAACATACGAGGGCCTTTTCAAGGAGTATTACGAGATAGTAAAAGAAAAAGAAGGATTTGACAAGAATAGTCTCCTTGCTGGTAAGGCTAAACTAAACAAGGAGAAGATTAGCCAAATTAGCTCTGATTCTGATAAACGTAGTGAAGAAGAGGACGAACACAGTGAAGAAGAGGATGATCAGATTTCTTCAGACAATGAAGATTTCAGTGACAGAGAACCTCAGAAGAAAAGGCTTAAAAAGAAAAGATGTACACAGCATAAAACAAAGATGCAAAGAAGTGTCAATTTAAAGAAAAAAGTATTTGTTGGATGGGGATCAAAAGCTCTAATTGACTTTCTTCAGTTTGTTGGGCAAGATACCAGAGAAAAATTATCCCAATATGATGTGACATCGATAGTAACCAAATATATAAAAGAACATAACCTAATCCATCCAGTTAAAAAGAGAAGAATCCTTTGTGATGCTCGGTTACAAGCTGTTTTTGGGAAGAAAGTGGTAAACAGACACAGAATATTTAGCCTCCTTGAAAGCCATTTTCTTGAAAATGAGGAGCAATTACAAAAGGATGAGCTTGATCATGATCTCGAAGACGATGACACAGAAATTTTGGTGGCTCCTAAAACTGAGAAAAAGGTTGAACAAAAGAAGATATCCTCAATTTGGTATTCAACTGCAGCACAAAGTCAATTTGCAGCCTTGATTCCTAAAAATATCAAACTCGTTTACCTGAAGAGGAGCTTGGTGCAGGAGCTGATCAAGCAGCCTGAGTCCGTTGAAACCAAGATTATAGGAAGTTTTGTTCGGCTCAAGCTAGATCCACGTGATTATGAGCAGCGTAACTCTCATCAGCTTGTGCAAATTGCAGGTTGTTTTAACAAATGACTTACCTTCTTTGATTTGTCTATAGTTGCTAATATCCTTCGGTGGACTGCTGTGAATATGTCTGAATGCTGCATTATGCTAATGTCTTCCATACGGAGATTTTGGATGATTGGACATTAATTAGCCAGAACACCTGTTTTTTCTCTAACATAAATGATTTATGGTTTCCTCAATCAACTTCGTTTACACTTTTTGTTGTTAACTTGACATTGATAGTATGTTCAAGCACATGAAATAGAAGTTGAAACTCGGAACTCTTTTCATCTTTCCATGAACTGAATTTCCTTTGATCATTGCTGTGTTGCTAATATTGAGTGAAGAGTTCATTCTTAACACCCTCTATATTTTGTTTAGAGTATATAAACATTCTTTACAATTTATTATACTTTGTCTGCCCATGTTGTATGGTATTATTACTATCTGGGTAGTCAAATTGTTTCTTTGTTTGACTACCATATGTTAAAAGAAGTTGATTAGATTTTACCAGAGTAACTGTGATTAGCAGCAACTTATATGTAGTTTCAAATATGTAATTATATTTTAAAAATTGTGAAGCATCGATGCTGGAATTCACATAGGGAATCAGATGAGTTGGTTCCAGATCATGGCACTCTTTTCGTGACGGATGATGCTCTTTGCTAAAACCAAGTTACTCTCCTTAACCCAAAGAAGAAAAGTAGAAGACCTAGTTTGACTATCACCAAAGATTGAGAGAGAAAATTCTAAAAAGGTTGCTATAATATAAATCAAATAGGATTTTGATAAATTGGAAGTAGAAAATTGATATGATGTGATGAAATAAGATAAATCAATCTATTTAAGAAGTTCAGTAAATTTGGAAGAGAAAGAAGCAAGCAAGTCAAGTAAATGGGATGGAAAGAGTGAGGCAGTGAACATAATCTTATTCTCATCTTCCATTGAAATTTTAATCTTGAGCACCAATTTTGCTTTCAAAACTGAATCTTTCTTGTTTAAGCGAGTCTTTCAGGGATCAAGCTCAGATCAAGTGATACGTGCAACAGCGAGACTTCAATTCAAGTTTCAAATATGGCCAGAGATGTTAGCTTGACCATGCTTTCAGATGATGAGATTTGTAAGGTAACCTACTTCATATTTTGAGGTATCTGTATATCAAATCTCTACTTATAATGTCAGCTATTTATATAGCAAGCAGCTGTGAATATTTTCGCATGCCTGCCCAGAAGTCTACTGTACTGCTCATTTTGAGGATGCAGATATCCACAACACTTGTATGATCATTCTACCAATACATTCATTATACAGAGATTAAATGTTTTTAACCAGAGTCTTGCCATGTACAAATATGTGTTGCTCTTCTAATTTAGTGTTAGATTCCAAACTGCTAAAAGCAGGCTGCAAAAAAGTTGTTACTTTTGGATGTTGGTTATTTTCTAGGCCATATTTGTTTGATGATTTTAAAAGATCAAAGGATTTCTATTGTTTTTAGAAGTTGTTATCATTGTCTGTCTCATATTTTGTATTAGTAGCGTCATAATAGATTTCACCCTTGGAAAAGATCCCTATTGCAGACGATGATTAGGAAGTTTGGTATGTGGATTAGTTGTCCCTTTCTATTTCAAAATGGAAGAAAATAGTTTTTTTAACCCAGCTTCAAGTTTTATTCTGCATCATAGAAATCGTAACTTCGTACGTCTTTTAGTTATGGTACAAGTTACAACAACAATGTCCACAAACCCAGTGCAATCCCTATGTGGGGTTTAGGGAAGGTAAAGTGTACCAGAAGCCTACATGTTTTCTAGTTACGGTAAAAATCAAATTCAGTGACTGAAGAGTGGCTTTATGTGGTTACCAATGTTCTCAACTTTGTGAAAGCTGAGGTTCTGCGTGATCATAAGATTGGAAAGAATTTCAAATATCACAAGCGATAAATGTTTGATAGCATTCTAGAGCTGCTGGACTGTCACGTGTAATTGTACTCATATTATTGGACAGTCTTTTGTGCAACTGTTGGTGGTTTTACATTAGTGGGAATTGCTTACCCAAAAAATAGACCTTATAGGAGGTTTCCTACTGATTATTCCCTTTTCTACTGACTTTTCAGTTGAGAATTCTGAGGATCATTTTGAGTATTTCTTGAACCGAGGAAAAAACTGATGAACGTTTGTAGTAGTTTATATCTTAACGGAAGCTAGTCTTTTGTTTCTTCAGAATGCAACGTAGCATCTCACCCTTAGTTGATTTGAAGCTGTCACATGTATTCCTCTATACTTGAGAAGCATCTTCACTGTGCGGAACTACTCAGTGACTAAGCTCTACCAAGAAACTTTTGTGGTTAACCCTTCAATTCAATGTTTTTGACATTTTTCTCTGTTTTCAGGAAGAATGTGATGATCTGCAGGAGAAGGTGAAAGCGGGTCTGCTTGAAAAGCTTACAATTGTAAGGTTTTCTTGCTTGCAGTTTCACATTACCATTACGTTGAAACATAGTCAAGATGTTATTGTATGACTGAAAGCTCTAATTTGTTTAACTATTGTTTCCAGCATATAAATGACTTGTCCAAAAAGTGCTTTCTTTCCACACTGCTCAGTGCAATTTCTGGTTGCCTCTAAAACAACCCAATTTCTTTTTCATTATGGATTGAGTGGGAGCTAATTTCTTCAGTCTCAGATCTTCAGGCAGAATGCTCTGCTTTCAACATACCACGTGCTCGTTTCCCTCAGAGTGACTATCTCAAATATCCCTCTGTTGGGAAGCAACTATTAGAACCTTGGTAGATCTTGGCTGGGTTAGTGGCACCCAATTCTTAACCATTTCTGAAAAAGACTTAGATATAGGGAGCTTACTGGAGTGGCCCAGTGAATTCTCATTCTTCTTCTTCTAAAATCCTTGTCCCTTATCATTTTAGGTTGTTGATGGAAAATGAGTCGCTGTAATGCGAATAGGTTGATGGTTTAGTTTCTCCCATAATGGTCTCTTATCACTAATTATTCCGTCATTTGATAGTTTTCTATTCTAAATGAAAAGCATGCATCACTGAAACCCATTGTCTTCTTTCTTTTTCATCACCGCCTAAAAAAAAAGTGTTTTCCCATCATCTACATGTTACATGAATATTCTTTTTCTCCAAAAAGATAAGACAACTTTAAAATTGCATTAGTGGGAAGGTCGCAAGTAGAGTATAACTGGACATTGAATGGGTTCATCTAGATCACTACTGCAGATCAACCAAATAACATGATTCAATAGTGGGTTATGTGGATCAGTACATTTCTTTCCTAGTGTGGGAGATAATGAGGGAATCTTCCAGCTTACCAGTCTGACACAGTGCTTTTGTAGTTCTCATTTTTACTATATGGAGAGCCCGTTTGACTTGTACCACTTCATTTAACATCTTAAGCTACTAGAAAGGGGATACCTTTATCTGATTTGCATTTGGTTTTTCATTCTCCTCACTTGTGGGCATGGATATATCCCTGAACCACGGGATGAGTTCTCAGTGATGGGTTGTGGTGAGGCTCAATCGAAAAAAGAAAATCTTGCTCTGACACCATTTTGAATTGTGTGTGGCACCTCTATTAAATGTTTGAGCATTTCTGAAAAGATTTTAGTTCAATTCCTCACGTTTTTCAGTTATAGATTCAGCTGAATTTCAAATCCGTTTAGTACTTAACTTTGACTCCTACTTGCAGGTGGAGCTTGAACGGAAAGCTAAAATCCTTCATGAGGACATCACAAAGCATGTATGGTTTCAATCTTACTAAGTTACTTTTAAAGTTGGATAATTTATTTCTTTAGGAACTCCTTGTTGATTTGGATTGTTTGTAGCTCTATGAATTTATAGTCCAGCTTCCATTTCGGTAACATGAAAATACTAGCGACCTGTTTCTTTTTTATGTTGAATCAATATATTTGTGAAACATCTAAATATCTGGTGCACCTTCCCTTCTAATGTCAGGGGATTGCTCGAGAGCTGGACGTGTTGCAAAAAAAAATTGATCGAGCAAATGAGAAAGGATGGAGAGATAAATATCCTTTTTTTCCTTCTTTTTTGGGTGACTATATTTATTGTATTTGTCAGAACGCCAAACCAGTCCCAAGGATGGAAAAATTTATCACAGATTTGGAATTAGGCCTCTGTGTTTGGTCACCAGCATTACTTCCTATGATCACCAATTTCATCCTAACCCCTATGTTCCTCTTTTATCATCTCATCCTTCATGCCCTAATTTTGTCTGTGTGTACTGTTGTCTCGCTGTTCTTCATCCTGGTCCATTCTGCAAAGAAAGGGAAGTGTTTCCTTAACCCCTTGGTGTTTACACTTCACGAGTATCTGCAGAGAAGAAAGCTCCTACAGGAAGCTTCATACAAGTCATTTATGCTGCAGAATATTCCTGCAGTGATTCCAGAGGAAGTAGAGCTTGAATCTCTTGATAGGAATGATGAGACAACCCCTATGAAACAGAATATTCCTGGAGCGACTGCCGAGAAAGATGACAATTAGATGGCATCAATGTGCAGATGAGACGAACTCCCTACTGTAGTTGTCAAAATATGAATTGAAAGATGGAGCACCTTGCTCAGGTAGTTAGTATATGTAATGTAGCTATTTGCAACTCCCGTCTTCTCCTCCCTTGGTCAAATTGGCATTGTCAAGCCTTTCCTGGAGGAACTTTAGTAGGAAAAAATGCTTCTATCAGTTGCTGGTAGGTCTTACCAGTTAAAGACTCTTTTTTTCGGACCGCTCTAGTTATAAGAAAAACCAAGTGTAGTCATTTTGCTCCTGCTATATATCATGATTCATGAGAATGGATCAAGGGTTATATGGTGTGGTTCTGTTCAACTTATCCCAGAATTTCTAGTCTGGACTTTGCATGTCTTCCCTGGATGTAATATCCAAACTTATATTTACAGTCAGAGTCGTATACTTCTCTCAGTGCAGTACTGTATTATGAGGAATCTGTTGCATCTAAAGATGAGTTCGGAGCCAAAAGGACAAAAACAAATTATCGAAAGTTTCGAAAAGGGCACATCATATTTTTTTAAAAACCAAAAGGGCTAAATTGCTACCGATTTTCCTTGACACATATGAACTCGGTATACTCCGTTAAAATAAAAACCCACATTTTTTTTCTTATCTTCCCCCTTAATATCGCTGATATGGCAACGTTTTCATAGATTATTTTTTTTTAAGAAAATCGTTGCTGTCAGCGTAGAGATTTTTTTAAAAAAAACGGCATTCATATGTGTCAGAGGAAAATCGCTTTGGCAGTAGCGATTTTGCCCTTTTGATTTAACAAAAATATGATATGCTGTTTTGAGATTTTTGGCTTTTTTTTTTTTTTTTGTCCTTTTGGCTCTGGACTCATCACCTTACAACAACATAGATATATCGCGTATAATCCTACGAAGTGGGATTTAAAGACGTTAAAGTGTATGCAAATTTTATTCTTATCATAGAAATAGAGAGACGATTTCAATAGACCCTTCGGTGAAGAATAAGTAGTACAAGAAGTAACTAAAGTGAATGTGAATTTCCATCATCTAAAAATTCTCTTTGAAAAGTTACAATTCATCTTGATATACTTCAATATCATTGAAATCCAACAGCTTTGATTGTAATAGATAAATTTACTATGGCTTCGTTCATTAAGTTAAATTTGTATCCTCAATAACATCATATAATAGACTGACCATGGATGAAACTATACCAATTTACTACGATTAAGTAATTTAACATAGCAAAAATATATGCCAATTGATCATATGCTTAAGTGAAACAAGTTTATATATGTCATACATCTAGTGATTGCCGTATTTATATATTTGTAAATTATGTAAAAAGTATTCTAAGTTATAATACTCGATATTCAAAATATTAAAAAAATCTATGAAAAAATTCACTATAAAAAATATACTTATTTAAATCTCAAAATGCGAAAAAATGTCACATCAAATAGAAAAGAGGGATTATTACTTTTTCTGATACTATCCTTAGTATTAAATTATTAGTACTCTTTTTGAGCAACTATAGTTATCCACTATTGACTTGACATACGAATTAAGAAATCGGGGGGGGGGGGGGGGGAGGGGGTCAATGTATCGGTTCGGTTTTTTATTTTTAAATATGCTAACCCAATAACAAATTAATAAGATACTTTTTTATCGGTTATCGATTTATCGGTTTTAGGTCGTTATCGGTTCGATTTTTGATTTATCCAAAAAAATATCTGTAAAATATTATATGACTTTCACTTCTATAAATGTTTTGATATAGTGAAACAAGAAATAATGAGAAATCGCATCAATAAGAAAATATATAGCACGAAAGTTATAATTATAATTTATACGTCACCGCCAAAACATAGCATGAAATTTCTTATGTTGATCAAATTATAAACCTTTACAAAGTTGCAAAAGTTACAACCTACATTTACAAAATAAAACTAAAATCAAATAGTCCAATAAGACTAAAAAAGAAAAACTAAAATCAATTAGAATCCTTATTTTAGTCTTTAGGTTTTGAGTAAACAATAAAGACGAGTAAAGAGACCTAGTGTGAAGTGGGTAGATTACTAATAATTTGATATAGTTATAGTGTCGAGTTATATATTAAATTATTAATATTAAATATTTAGGAAGGGTAAAATAGTAATTTTTCACAATCTTATTGGGTTATCAGTTTACCCAATAACTCAATAGTAAAAATTGAAACCGCTCTGTCCAATTTTATTTATACTGTTGCGCTTTACGAAAGTCAATTCGATTAATTTTCAAAATTAAATTATATTACATTAATTCAATATTTTAAATAAAAAATTTAGATATTCAAAAACTATATGAAAAGTTCTATAAATTATAACTTTTTTGCGTATCATTATGATGAAAAAATACATTTTAAAATGTTAGTCAAAGTTCTTGTAGTTTGACTCTAAAAATAGAAACCATGACAATTAAAAGTGAACGGGAGGAATAACTTTTTTTTTTATAAACCCATTAAAAATTCAATAACATTTTTTCGATCGATTTATTGATCGGTTCAATTTTTGCACATCCATATATTAAGAAGTAGTATATTTTTATCCAATCACCCTTATTAGATATAAGTCATCTAAATATTGAAAAATAAATCGTATTTAATAGTAAGGGTATAATAGGCAAAACTGATAAATGTTCATTGATCTTATAAACTGATTAAATATTATTGGACATTCTAAAATAATATAATAGACAAATAGAGATAATAAATCAGAGTATATAAAATAGTATTCAAAGAAGATTAATTTAGTAAAAAAATATTTTTGTTTTCTAAAAATCAAATGTCATAACAATATGCTATGATCAAGTAGTAATATAAAAAGGAGGAAGTGATTAATATAATATAATATATTAAGAAGAGAGAGGTAAAATATGAGTGCATAAACCAATGTGGCAGGACACCATTTTTAACAGGAAAGAGAAAAGGCAAAAGGGGATTACAAATTGGAAAAAGAGAGAGAGGATAATCAAATAAGACGCTTGAGTTAGCTTTTCTCAAGTACATATTCATAAATTTACACGCTTTTTAACTGTAATGGGTTACCCAAGAGATAATTGCTCATGTAGAATTAATTGTTGGATCAAGGCATTGTTTGGGGTTTTGGTGGTATGATTTTTGCCCTTGTTTACTGCACTGTTGGCATCTTATCTTTCTGACTATTTTTACCTCCATAGTTTATGTATTTGTCTAAAGTTGTGTGTTTATTTTCAAAGTTATAGTCTCTTTTATCATGTTCATTAGTGATATTTTGCTTCAAAGATGAAAGCTTTAGTGACTATACTTTTTTACCTCCATAGTTTATGTATTTTCCTAAATTGATTGTGTGTTTAGCTTTATTAGTGATATTTTACTTCAAAGATAAGAACTTTAATGTTTTTTTTTTAATTAATGAAGAAGGAAAATCTATCAAGTTGCATTCTTTACCAGATTTTTTTGAGTTTCTTTGTCTAAATTATTCCTCTGGAGTTTTGCAGTACAACAAAATTAACACTTCCCTTTTGGACCATTTGGAGAATAAAAGATTCTTTTTCTATGCAATGTTGTTACTTGTTATGGTCTTTTTAGATATACTAATGATATTTCCTTCTGATAGAGCTGGATTAAGTTCTAAGTAGTACCTTAGCCAAAGATGGCCAGATCATGGAGAATTGTTTTTTATTGAGTTTTAAGTTCTATCACACGATCAGATTACTTATAAGGTAGTTACAAGTAATTTCTTTGATAAAAATTAAATGGCAACCTAGTCAAATTGGTAAATAGCTTGCTTACATAGGTTTAATTACACTAATAGTGCAAGAAGTCTTTATACTACCAGTGCATATAACTTATGTACTTTTAAATTTATTCTGTGTTCTGACCTTGAGAAAATTCTTGGCTTTGGTCATCAGGTGGCCACGTTTGGTCTGTTTCTAGCAAGCAAATTGTACCTAACAAGGGCAGTGTTCTACATTGTGATGCAATGCGTTGGTATGATTTGTGGTGTTGGTTAAAGGGTTCCAACCATCTTTTTTAAGATTAAAGGTGGTGTGCCAATGTTGTGAGACATGATTACGCCAAGGGAGATGAGATTGTTGGCACTTCTATTCTTGTCTGCACAGTCTTCTCTGCTACTGTTGCCTAGAGAAATGCCAGACACTCCCATGTCCCTGTGAGTACTTATAGTTGACTTCTCGTTTTGTGCTTTAGATTTTATAGTTGAGCTAATTAAATTTGTATACCAACTCATTGTTGTGTTCTGTAGATTTTGGCTCCTCTCCCGATTGGATTTGCTGTGTTCTTGGTTCATTTGGCCACCATCCCTATTAAAGGCACTGGCATTAACCGTGCTAGAAGCGCAGGTGCTGCCATTGTCTACAACGGAAAACATGCATGGATGACCATGTAAGTTCTACTTCTATGCATCAGTGGATGTAGTTATATTATTCAAATGGAGTACACTTTTTCTTTATAGATATAGTTATACTATATGACTAAGACGAGTTTTAATGGAGTGATATGCACAGTAGGGATTCATAGAGCCAGTGATTACATGCTTGAGATTGAGGCGTAGTTATCGATTATGAGCTATTTCTTGATCTCTTCATTGTTGTTTTAACTTTTATGAGTAGCTAAAAAATTTCCCCTTTTTCTTTGTTTTGAAAATGCAATAGATTTGCTAGGTGGGCCATTCATTGGAGCTGCAGTTGCTGCGTTGTACTTATCCCTCTATGTTATTTGACTTGGCTCCTCTACTTATAGTTGTGGTTCTTTCTTTCTTTCTCTTTTTTTAAAATTAATTTCTTGGGATAATATCACTTTATTTGACAAAAAAAAGAGCATAAACTCGGAAAGAACGCAAAACTTGTAAGTTCCATCAGAAAGTAGCATTAATGTGTATATATATATATAGATGTAAGGGAACGAACGAAAATTTATGGTCCTATTTAATAATTAAAAGGAGAGATAAAGTATTAACTACATAAACAAATTTCCATCAACTTTACAAAGTAGGAACACCTGAACCAATAAAAAAAAGTAAACAATTATTTAAATATTAAATTGATAAAATGTGACTCAAACATTTTTAAAGCAATTACTCCCTTAGTAATTCAATTTTCTATTTGTCAGCAGTTAAATAGTTATGCTATTCTATGCCTTGGTAATCTTTTTTAAGTCGGGATAAATTTTTTCTAGGTAATGATCTAAACTAATATTCTTATGAGTGAAGGGTCAAAAACATACCTAAAGTATTCCAGTTTTTTCAAGTTCCATATCTGAAGTGTGCAAATCTCCTACCTGAACTATCACCAAATGTTTATAGAAACACACCTAAAATTTCTCTTTGAAAGAAAGCAATTCATCTCGATTTATCTTCAAAGCATCATATGCATTCCTTTTAAGAATACATACAAGGATCAGATTACATCTATCTATCTTTTTGATCAGATAGCCAGAATGTTGCGGAAGCCGAATATATAGAGAGTGATGGAATCACAACTGCTATATCTAAAGGTAGCTAATAAATAGTAAATGAGACAACAACAAAAGGAACACCAAGAATTAACGAGGTTCGGCAAACTTTTGTTTTCTTTTGCCTAGTCCTCAGACACAACCAACCAATATTTATTTCACTCCAAAAGAGTACAAGTGAAATACTACAAGAGAGAAAGAAGAACAAATGCCTTAGGAGATGAGAAGGCAAGTGAGAGGTGTGTTACAAATGAATTAGGAGCTACCTATTTATAGGAGTGAATTCTTCCTATTGATGTCATCCATGACATCACAATATGTCAAAAATGTCAAGATTTACCTTGTGAAACCAATTTATTGTTCACCTAAATTTCACCTACAAAAGGTGCTATCTTGACTTTTCTACCAATGAAGAATTATCCTCCTAACTACCATATCTTCTCATTAATCCATTTTTTAATCTTGTCAAATTTAACACAGAATTATCCTATATACCAGTATTCTTGAGCTGATCTCGGCATTCTCGGTATAAAAGCCCGTTTGGATTGGCTTAAAAAAAGTACTCCCTCCGTTTAAAAAAGAATGACCTAATTTGACTTGGAACGGAGTTTAAGAAAAGAAAGAAGACTTTTTAATCTTATGGTTCTAAATTAAAGTTACGTCAAATGTACCAAAATGCCCTTTAATCTTGTGGTCTTAAACATGCCACGTGGAAAGTTAAAATTAAAGTATTGCCAAAAAAGGAAAGGGGTCATTCTTTTTTAAACAAATTTAAAAGGAAATAAGGATATTCTTTTTGAAACGGAAGGAGTAGCTTTTAAGGCAAAAATATAAAGTCAAACTGTTTTGTCAAAAAATAAAAAGCAGGGGAGACCTACTTCTGGTTTTTGACTTAAAATACTTCTTAACTTATTTTAAGTCACTTTTGACTTATTTTAAGTTATCTTTTTTATTAGCCAAACACTTCTAGAAGTCAAAAACTAACTTAAAGTAGGTTTGACCAACTTTTAATTCAATCCAAACATCCTCTAAGTTATTTCATATTAAAAAATACGAGTTGGTAAAAAGATGAAAATCTAGTGTTGCAACTGAGGATCTAGACAAGTAGGTGAGGCATATGTGTAGCGACTGAGGAGAGCATAATACTGCTCGACCAGCACATAGTGAATAAAAGGAAGTCACTCAAGATGAGACATATGTTGCTCGGACTCTTCAAAAATGTCAAGGGGTGCGTGTCGAATTCGCTAAAAGTAGTGTATTTTTGGAGAATCAAACACGGGTGCGACATCGAAAGTGAAGAGTCCGCGCAACTTAGAGATGAGTAATGTTACGATCTATTGTGCAAGCTAAGTTTAATAATTTTCAATTGTAAGGTATTTTGATATACTGTATTGATCACCCTTGTAAAGAGGCACACTGATAATCCAATATCGTTTATATCCAATAACTTTGATGGCAATAGGTGAATTTACTAATACCTCGTCTATCAAGTTTCAAAAAGCAGATGATTGAATAACTTTGTATCTTCAATGACATCATATATACACTAACCAAAAGCTCAATATATATTACTTTATTTGTTTTACTTTGTGACAACTATTTTTAGGAGAGGCAACTAAGCTTTTAAATATTTTTTTTGTTAATTATTTTTATAATATTTTAACGTACTTTTCAAGTAATTCTGTGGCTCATGTGAAGTTTTGAGAGTCCATCAATTTCTTAAATATTTGTTTTAATATTGGGAAAGGTCTGAAATATATCCGAACTTTGAGCGAAATTGTTGTAACAATCCCAAACTTTGGGTGAGACCTATTACCCTTGATTTAGAGTTGTTAAATGGGCTTGGCTCGCTATGCCGGCCCAACCCAACTCTTGAATAAAATGGGATTGGGCTCCGCTTTTTAGCCTATTTAGGAAGGAGGCTTTTTAGCCTAGCCTCATTTGGCCCGCTGGCCTCGTGGTCTAACCCCCAAGCCTCAAAGGCCAACCCACGGGCTGTGAATTATAAACTTTTTTGTTATATATATTTTAAGTAGTCTTTTACTTGTTAAGATTTTGTGAATAAATATTTTTAAAATATCAATACAAAGTCAAGACTATATCTTAAACATATATTTAACATTTTAGGGTCATTAGCCCACTAAGTTTTCTTATTAGCCCAAGTCCGTTACTCCATTATAACTATTAATCTTTGACCTCTTTTTTATTTTTGTTTTTATGCCAAATTATTCACTTCTCCTTTATTGTCTTGTTTATGAAAATAAAGATCATGTAATATTTTTTTGCTCGGACAAAGCTTATAAATGTTATATCTTGGCTACTATGTATTTGTTTTGTGTAATTCTTCAACGTTCGTATTCTTTCTAGAGGAAAATTTTGTCCGTTTTTTGGTTGATGGCCAACATGTCCCAACCCATAGCTCGCTTAGGGCTGGGTTGGGCTGCTATTTTACAGACCCCTTAATTAAAAGGGTCAACCCGTCCCAACCCATTTAACTCTCAAGCCTGCTAGGGTTGGGTTGGACCAAGCTATTTTGACAGCTCTACTTGCACTATTTAATAGTGTATTTTGAAAATATATAAGTGCCCTGCTGGACAAATTACTATTTATAATGATGCAATATTTATGATATCCACACGGACACATATTTAAATAGTGCAGGGGTAATAGGTCTTGCCCAAAGTTTGGAAGTGTTATAGCAATTTTTGTCAAAGCTTGGATATATTTCGAACTCTTTTCCCTTAAATATTTAAAGTTGTTAATTATTGTGATTTATATGGCATATCTGAAGTTTTGCGAGTTGATCAATATTTAATATAGTTTAAACAATATCTTAAGTTATTAAGTATTGTGTTTTATGGTACTCTTAGTTAACGTATTTTTCAAATAATATATGCTACCCTTTTTGTCTCTATTTATGTGGCAAACGCGAAATTTCAAAAGTTAATCAAATTTTTAGTATATTTTAAATAGTTAATTATTGTGATTTATAATATTTTCAGCGTAATTTTCAAATAATATATGTTACTCCCTCAGTCCAAACTTATGTGGTATAAGTGAAATTTGGAGTGTCAACTAAATTTCTCTGTGCTTCTAAATGTTTTTAGTTGTTGATTATTGTGATTTACAATTTTTTTTTCATACTTTCTAAAATACATAGCGTACTAGTAAGACGAATAAACCACTCATTGGCCCTTAGCTCATCTATTCACTCTTTTATTTATGTTGTACGGGTGAAATTTCGAGAGTCAATCAATTTTTAAGTTGGTAACTATTGTAATTTATAGTACTATCTTTTCGTAATCTTTAAATACATAATAACTAAAAAGAGAAGTAAAATAAATAATAATATTAATTTTACATAATTTTTAAATACATAATATACATAAAAATAAAAATAAATGAAGAAATGCTAAATATAAAATAGTAGAAATTTGAGAAGGGAAAATCGGTTAATTGTCCAACTGACCCTTAACTCTTCAAATTCGCTCTTATATAATAGAGAAATATATGTACATATGTAACAACCCAACCTCTAGTGATATTGTCAGTTGTAGACCTAGATTCATACGACTTTAAAATGTGTCACTAGTGAGTAAGACCTGCTTATTTATTTATCGAACACCTATCCAAAGTTGGAGTGTATGTGACACCCCCTCTTATGAACTGAGCTTCCTCGTGAGGTTTGCTCCGCCGCATGGATTTGCCTAGATTCAACACTGAGGTTTGTTGTCTTTTTAACTGGTCCATATTGACTAGGCTAACACAGACGTGACAGTGATAGCATTTGTAACGGCCCATCTCACTAGTGATATTGTCCCAATGTGGGTCTAGACCCACACTGCTTTAAAATGTGTCACTAGTGTGTAAGGCTTGCTCACTTATATACCCAACATTTCTCGTGTGCTTTGCCGATGTGAGATTTGTTATCCTAAATTGAGGTGTCATACTATATATATATATATATATATATATATATATATATATATCACGATTAAGTGAAATAACTCTATATACAGATACATGCGTACATCTATTGACTTGATATTAACACCTGATATGAATAAGTTTTATCAACCGAAATCTATTTTAAATAAAAATATATAACTACAAATGTAGCATCCATATTACAAAGAAAAAGTCTTTAAATTACTATATAGGTCATTGATCTATTGATAATCCTCGAGACACAACAAGAAAATATTCTTGTTTGATTGCCCATAATTAAGTAGTGTTGCTAATTTACTAGGCTTACGAGCTTTGTAAAAGTCCAATAGTAGTGATTAACGAATTCCATCTTTGCGAATTTTTTTGAAAGGCATGCACAGACCACTCTACCAAGCAAGCTTCAATACATGGCTTCGTTTGCAACACAATTACTTTAGTATTGATCCATAGGCATTGCAAAAGGGAAATAAGAAGTAACAAATACCGTTGCATCAAATAAAAGAAGAAAGAAAAGAAACTGCAAATTGGCTCATTCATGTTGTAGTCGTCTTCATCGTAATCATAAAGATTCTCTACAATTGTTCAAGAGTTTCAGTAGACATGATTTCAATAGATACTTTATAGAGAGTCACTTAATGATGTTGATCTAGGTATACAAACAATTGGCAAACAATGCAAGTATAATTCAATCTAGAGTAACACAAAGTATTCTGATTTCAAGTTCCTTAGATATGGCTGTCATGTTAGGGAAGCAGATGGATTTTCCACATACTTGATTGCAATCTCCTTCATCACTGAATTATTATTCTTCCTCTTCAATCTTCTCCTCTTGTTCTTCGTCCATATCTTCCCCATTTTTTTTCTTTCGTCATTGCCCTACATTTGATGAAAGATATAGGATAAGTTTAGGAATCCAAGAATATGTCTATTGACAAATTAAAGGTCTAAGGATAAATTAGGCTATTTGGCATTGCAGGATATGTTAGGTAGAAAGTATTATAGTTTAGGAATAATAACAATATTTTATATTTTAAATAATTAAAGAATAATTTAAATTTTGTAATTCAGCAATCACATGTAACTCATTTCTTTAGTCCAAGAATAGATTCTTCTAGAATCCAAGGAATAAAACTTTCTCTAACAGGAACCTCTCCTACTGAAAAGCCTATTTAGAAAACTGTCTTATTTTTTTACCCCTAATTTTCTCTTTAATGGCTGATGAGCAAAGTTTCCAGGTTTTTCCCGTAGATCTGTTTTTTCAGTCAATAAATCTTCTTTTTTCTGGACTTCTTTCAATCGATTAAAATGGCATTCGCTGTTTTAGGTCAATGAGAAATAATTCTTCTAACCCTAAGAATTGCATTTTATTCTTGATTATCTGAACTAAATAAGGTTCTTTTCTTGATTAAAGTGAAGCAGGCATCTGGTAATTTATCAAGAAACCCTTCTGCTATAAATGGCGGAGAAAAGCGGCAGGAGGATTTTACACAAAGAAAAAATTGCCGAAGATTGGTGTTTCCAATGCAAGGATGGAGGAGAGCTCATGATTTGTGATCATGGGTAAGTCTTTTTTTTTTACTGATTTAGAGGTGGAGGGTGCTCTTACCAACCGAGCAAACTCCTGTTGTCCGATTATGGGCAAGTCCTTGGGTTAAAAATACCAATTTTATTTTGAACAAACAGAGATACTCCTGAGCTTGTCTGAATATAAAAACTACATTTTTGTTTTTCTTTTTGGGCTTTGCTTTCTGGATGAAAACGTAGACATCATTTGGAAGCTTTATTTTTTTGCTGGCTTGAAAAGAACACATGTTCCATCTTTAAAATTGCCCCTCTTCTTGGTGGTCTAATTGTGTGGAAACATCATCTTTCTCAGAACCCTAGGTTGTTGGATAAAAAAATTACAGTACCTCATTGCATATGGTGAGAACACAAGAGTCTGCGAGAGAACTTAACTTGATTATTACCACAAGTTGTGGGGTTTAAAGACCTAAGCTTACATGTCCTAAAAAGGAAAGGAAATCAATATAAATCAATACCTAATTAAAATAGGAGTAAATCAAGCCACCTACTATATTTACATATATGATGTATAATAATCCTAGGATTCTAACACTCCCTCTTATGTGGTGCGTATAAATTATATGTACAAAACTTGTTAAATGCATAACTTGTTCTGGGACCGGCTAGGGACTTGGTGAATATGTATGCAAGATGGTTATTTGACCGCACGAACCTTGTGACAATGTCTCCTAAGAGTACCTTTTTCACCGAAAAATGACAATTAATATCTATGTGTTTGGTCCTCTTGTAAAACACTGTATTTGATGCAATGGGAAGTGTAACTTCATAATCGCACACAAGTTCCTTTCCTTTTGTATATCCAAATGTCAACTCTTTCTGTAGTTGCTTGATTCATATGAGTTCAGGTGTTGCCACTATCATGGCGTGATATTCCACTTATACAGTGGCCAGAGTTAGCAACCACATATATTTCTTACTTTTCCAAGACACCAAATTTTCCCCGACTAGAACACAATATCCAGATTTAGATCCTCGGCCGTCATAAAGTAATTCTTTCTGTGGACCAAATTTATGTATCGAATGATGCGTATAATTGCATTCTAGTGACTGCACAAGGAGAATTTAAGAACCGACTTACAACATCAACATGAAAGGTAATATGTCGAGTCACCAAGATAATTCAACCTTCCTTCTTGCCTTCTATAACTTTTAGGATCGCTAAGAGGTTCCTTAACCTAGTAGGAGCTTCACATTTGAATCCATTAGAAAATTAAAGGGGCTACAATCGGTCATCCTTTTCTCTCCAAGATTATCAAGTGCATACTTCCTTTGTGGAAAGGCAATTTTTTATTTGGATTGAGCAACCTCAATGCCGCAAAAGTACCTCAATCGACCGAAATCCTTAGTATGAAGGTGTTGGAAAGGGTGATGTTTCAATTCAGTAATTTCCTCATCATTACCTGTTATAACTATGTCATCAACATACACTACCAATCATGCACTAACTTGGAGCAGAGTGACAATGAAGCACATAATGATCAGCTACACTTTGTACTATATCAAACTCCCCAATAACTATGTTTAACTCCTAAACCATGCTTTAGGAGATCACTTCAAGACATAAAGAGCTCGTCGTAGTCTACACACCATGTTACTAGACTTCTTCCGAGTAACAAAATCAAATGGTTGCTCTATATATACCTCATCTTTGAGATCTACATGAAGAAAAACATTGTTAATATCCAACTGATAGAAAGACCAATGATGCACAACTACCATGGATAAAAAGAGATGGACTAAAGCAATCTTGGCCATAGAAAAAAAGGTATCGCAATAGTCATGACCAAAAATTTGTGTATAACCCTTGGCCACTAGTCGTGCTTTTAGGTGATCTATCTATCCATCAAGGCCAACCTTCATTTGCCCAATGACAACCAATTGTTTATTCATCCGGAGGTACAGGCTCCCAAGTACCACTAGAGTGTAAGCAAACATCTCCTCAATCATAGCTTGTTACCAGCATGAATAACAAATTTTTTTTTACCTATAGTCTTAGGAGTAGCCACAACTGATAGTGATATTGCAAAGGTAGAATAGGCCAGTGATAAACGATGATAGCCCAAACAAGTATATGGTGAGGTTATGATTAGAGCAATTACCTGTACGAATGACAAAAGAACTCTGTGTAGACCAGTCCTTAGTAGGCAAGGATTCCGGTGGCGGGCATGCATCATATGTGCACGGACAATAATGATAGGTCAATAGTAGTAGAGGTGCAGAGAGGAAGATGGAGTTATACATCATGATATAGAAGGACAGACAGTGGGTATCCCTTAAAGATATAATTAGTATAACCTCAGAAATGCCTAATTATTAGCAAAAAAAATGTAAAGTAGGGTTGACCTTCAAAAAAATCAACTGACATAAGGTATTGCTAGAGGTCAAGTGAGCAACATCGATATCCTTTTAATACCGTTGAATAACCAGGAAAAACACTTTTAAGACTAGGGGAGCTAATTTGTCTATTCTTGGAGCGAGTATATGGACAAAATATGTGCTTCGAAAGATGTGTGGTGGAAAAGAGAATAAGGTTGACTTGGGAAACAAAATAGTGTCGAACCTGATTTTGTAACATTCTAAGGCATATGGTTGGATAACAAAGGTGAGTACTACTTTCCCTCTAAACCGCAATGGAACATTTGCTTGAATGAAATGAATTCATGGTGTCTCAACAATTCCCTATTTTCTCTCTGAGCGACCCAGTTTTGTTGTGTACTCTAAGGATAAGGATGAGTTTTTTTTATGAAAAACTCCATGGGAAGAAAGAATTTTTTATAATTGAGATTATAAATATATACATGCATTATCACTACGAAAGGTGCTAGTAGAAAGACTAATTTTTTTTTTTTATTTCAGCACAAAAAGTTCGAAAATGGAAAATAATTCAAAATGATCTTTCACTAAGAACATACAAGTGCACCTTGAGTAATCAATAATGAGAGTAAGGAGTTGTTTGGTATAATGTATAATAATAGTGCTAAATAGAGTATACTAGTATTGCTTGTATTGTGTTATGTTTGCATTAATTATACATACATTATTTCTTATACATTGTTAAGATAAGAAATAATTATATTATTTCTATAGATTAAGGAAATAATAATTAATCTATAGATTAATTATAAATAGATTATTTCTAGATATTTACATACAAAGATATCTTCACAATTATGGTAGAAAAGATGTAGAAGTAGTTTTAGGGATAATTGGATCTTTAACTATGTTAATGCATGCATTAAACCCCTTGCGTTACTAGTACCTAGAAATTCATAGGTGTAGCAATACTCACCTTAATACCCTAATACATATGGCTCACAATCTAACTTCGATAACTTTTTTTTTGAGAAAGGTAACATTTACTTCTATATATCCACAGGTATACTACATCAAAGTGTAGTTCCCCTCCTAAAATTTATACTTACATTAGCCTTAATATCTTCTAGTTAACATTAGAAACATCTTCAGAATTTTCTATTACTACTTGCCTACACCAAAAATAATAAAGACCTAGGCAGTTTATCTTTATCTTCTGAATATTGTTGTTCTTTCCTTCAAAACATCTTTGATTCCTTTCATTCCAAATTGTCCACCAAATGCACGTTGGGACAATCCTCCATCTCTCCTCCTTTTTTCCTGCATTTCCATCTGTTCCAACATTTTAGAACTTTTGTGATTCTCCCTGGTTTTGTCCACTTGATCTTCCTCTTGTGAATGAACATCTGCCATAATTGATCTGTCCTTTTTGCAGTGTAAAAGAGATGGTTGACTTTCTCCACCTATTCTTCGCATAAATAACATCTAGAGAAAATGTTGTGTTTCCTCTTGTTCAAGTTTTCATGTGTCAAGATTTCTGCTTTGCCAAAAGCCATGTGAAATAATTCACCTTGTATGAGATTTTTGTTCTCTAGATCATCCTCCAAGGTCATCCTCCTTGCTGCTCTTCAATGGGTCTCAATTCTCAATATGCAGATCTTCGGTGAACTCTCCCTTTCTCTCTCCTTCCCATATCAATCTATCTTGCTCTTCTGTTAGATTAGTAGCCCTAGCCATTGTGTCATGAAATCTTGCTATGTTATTTCCCAGTCATTTAAGTTGAGTTTCTTCTCAGATGTAAATTCCACCCTAGTCTGTCCATAATCTGCTTCTTGTGCCTGACTTAAGACTATGTAGCTCAGGGAATGCTTGTTTGAGTGTATCCTGTCCACACCAGATGTCATTCCAGAAGGCCACTTTTTCTTTATCACCAACCTTACATTTTGTTAATCTTTGACCAGTAGCCATAAGTTCTGATTGATCTCCACACACTACAATTATAAGGGCTGGTCACCCCCTCTGTCATCCACTTGTCCTCCATGCCATATTTTGCTGTTATTACTTCCTTCCATGGAGATACTTCTGGTGATGCAAATTTCCACAACCATTTCATCATCAAGTTCTTATTCTGCGTACTCAGATCTCTGATGTTGAGTCCACCCCCTCTCTTGCTAACTAGCAACTCCTCCCATTTCACGAATGATACTTCTTCTTATCTTCACTGCCTTTCCATAGAAAGTTCCTCCTAATTGCATCTAACCTCTTGGTTACTTTGGCTGGTATGGAGAATATAAACATCATGTATGATGGCAAGGCATCCAGGACAATGTTGACTAGAGTTAGTCAGAGTTAGTCTGCCACCTGAGGATAGATATTGACACTTCCAATTCACGAGCTTCCTTTCACACTTTTCAATTACACCGCTCCATATTTCACTTGATTTGCTCTTAGCCCCCGAAGGCATTCCCAAGTAGGTTGTTGGTAGTTCACCTACTTTCCTCCAAGCTTGTAAGCTAAGTCCTCAATATTTGGTACTGTGTTTACAGGATAAATGAAACTCTTGTTCCAGTTTATGTGCAAACCTGACACAACCTCGAAAATATTTAAAATGACTCTCAAAATTAGCATGTGCTCCTTTACAGCTCCACAGAATACTAAAGTGTCATCTGCATACTGTAGATGAGTGATCTCTAGATTGTTTCTAGTATTCTCCCCCACTTTGAAACCTCTGATCCAACCATTTGATCTTGCAGTCTGGAATAGGTTGCTCAACCCTTCCATAGCCGAGATAAAAAGAAAAGGAGATAGAGGGTCCCGTGTCTTAAATCCCTGTTTGATGGGAAAAACCCACATGAGTTTCTGTTGATCAGAATAGAGAATTTCACTAAGCTTATGCATCATCTTCATCAGAAATTTCCAATTCAGGTGATCATATGCCTTCTCGATATCCAGGTTGCATAGGATCCCGGGTTGTTTGTCCTTTTTCCTGGAATCAACACATTCATCTGCATCCATGATCTGCGTGCTCTTGGTAAAGGCCATTTGTTACTTGTTCATAACTTTATGCATCACCTTCTTTAGTCTTTCAGCCAAAAGTTTTGCAATTATCTTGTAAACTCCCCCACTAAACTTATTGGTCTAAAGTCATTAAGTTTTTCTGCCCCTATCTTCTTAGGTATCAAAGTCACAAAAGTAGCATTTATACTCTTCTTAAACACTACTTCCATATAGAAGTTTTGAGATAACTTTGACAAGCTGCGTACTAATTTTTTTAAGTTTGGATAAACTAAGGTGTCCCAATCGTCTGTGAATTAAATCTAGAGAGTCAAAGACCGAAGCCTCATTTGTTTTTATTAAGATTAAGACTTTTGAATGTGAATGCACATCCTAAGATCTTGTATGTAGATCTGTACATTGAATGATTAAGATTCTTTGTTTCTAATTCTCTGATTATGTTTAGAATTTAATGCCTAAGCCAAACGACTTATTGACAAGAGGCTAAAGGGACAACCATTATTCTGAGTCAATGTAGGTAAGGGATTGGCTTGACCAATTCCGGTTGCCATAGTCTTGGGAACCATTAGCTAACGTAATAGTGGGAAGGGACTGAGAGCAAGTAATATTAGAAAACAAAGATTTGTTACCAGAAATGTTATCTGAAGCACTTAAGTCCATGGATCCAATGGTCAAGTGTGGTGAGCCGTAAGATACAAACAACACGATTATCAATCTGGGCAACAGAAGCTGTTGATGAAGATGTCTACTTACTCGCTCAATACAGAAGAAAGTGTATTCTACCATAGGCAAAGCGAACAGTTGATTGGTTGGATAACCGGTGGATTCAGCTTAAGGGTTACTGGAGCCCACGGATTTAGTATTAAACATATCAGATCTGAGAGACATGGAAACAAATCTTTTAGTGTCCAAAAATATTAAATTTTGGAAAAGAACTTGAAGAATCGATCATATAAACTGCTTGCTGTCTCACCAAAAAATTAGATTTGACTGTCGGAAAATCATGGAATCGGGAAAAATATTAAATGAATAGGGTCATATTTTTGTGGCGAACTTACTGGAAAAGAGGAGTATGCTGGAAAAGTGGGTGGAGAACACCACACGCGAGGATTTTGATATAATTGCTGTACTAGTATATGCACAGTATCTCTGGATAGTTTCGGAATCACGGAACAATGGAGGTTTTGCTGGAAAAATTATTAGCAATTTTGTACTCTTATTTTATTCTTGCTTTCTAATTAAATAAAGTGTTGGTACCATGTGAGAAAACAAGAGTTTGAGAGAGTACTTAACTTGGTTATTTCNAAACTGTCTTATTTTTTTACCCCTAATTTTCTCTTTAATGGCTGATGAGCAAAGTTTCCAGGTTTTTCCCGTAGATCTGTTTTTTCAGTCAATAAATCTTCTTTTTTCTGGACTTCTTTCAATCGATTAAAATGGCATTCGCTGTTTTAGGTCAATGAGAAATAATTCTTCTAACCCTAAGAATTGCATTTTATTCTTGATTATCTGAACTAAATAAGGTTCTTTTCTTGATTAAAGTGAAGCAGGCATCTGGTAATTTATCAAGAAACCCTTCTGCTATAAATGGCGGAGAAAAGCGGCAGGAGGATTTTACACAAAGAAAAAATTGCCGAAGATTGGTGTTTCCAATGCAAGGATGGAGGAGAGCTCATGATTTGTGATCATGGGTAAGTCTTTTTTTTTTACTGATTTAGAGGTGGAGGGTGCTCTTACCAACCGAGCAAACTCCTGTTGTCCGATTATGGGCAAGTCCTTGGGTTAAAAATACCAATTTTATTTTGAACAAACAGAGATACTCCTGAGCTTGTCTGAATATAAAAACTACATTTTTGTTTTTCTTTTTGGGCTTTGCTTTCTGGATGAAAACGTAGACATCATTTGGAAGCTTTATTTTTTTGCTGGCTTGAAAAGAACACATGTTCCATCTTTAAAATTGCCCCTCTTCTTGGTGGTCTAATTGTGTGGAAACATCATCTTTCTCAGAACCCTAGGTTGTTGGATAAAAAAATTACAGTACCTCATTGCATATGGTGAGAACACAAGAGTCTGCGAGAGAACTTAACTTGATTGTTACCACAAGTTGTGGGGTTTAAAGACCTAAGCTTACATGTCCTAAAAAGGAAAGGAAATCAATATAAATCAATACCTAATTAAAATAGGAGTAAATCAAGCCACCTACTATATTTACATATATGATGTATAATAATCCTAGGATTCTAACACTCCCTCTTATGTGGTGCGTATAAATTATATGTACAAAACTTGTTAAATGCATAACTTGTTCTGGGACCGGCTAGGGACTTGGTGAATATGTATGCAAGATGGTTATTTGACCGCACGAACCTTGTGACAATGTCTCCTAAGAGTACCTTTTTCACCGAAAAATGACAATTAATATCTATGTGTTTGGTCCTCTTGTAAAACACTGTATTTGATGCAATGGGAAGTGTAACTTCATAATCGCACACAAGTTCCTTTCCTTTTGTATATCCAAATGTCAACTCTTTCTGTAGTTGCTTGATTCATATGAGTTCAGGTGTTGCCACTATCATGGCGTGATATTCCACTTATACAGTGGCCAGAGTTAGCAACCACATATATTTCTTACTTTTCCAAGACACCAAATTTTCCCCGACTAGAACACAATATCCAGATTTAGATCCTCGGCCGTCATAAAGTAATTCTTTCTGTGGACCAAATTTATGTATCGAATGATGCGTATAATTGCATTCTAGTGACTGCACAAGGAGAATTTAAGAACCGACTTACAACATCAACATGAAAGGTAATATGTCGAGTCACCAAGATAATTCAACCTTCCTTCTTGCCTTCTATAACTTTTAGGATCGCTAAGAGGGTTCCTTAACCTAGTAGGAGCTTCACATTTGAATCCATTAGAAAATTAAAGGGGCTACAATCGGTCATCCTTTTCTCTCCAAGATTATCAAGTGCATACTTCCTTTGTGGAAAGGCAATTTTTTATTTGGATTGAGCAACCTCAATGCCGCAAAAGTACCTCAATCGACCGAAATCCTTAGTATGAAGGTGTTGGAAAGGGTGATGTTTCAATTCAGTAATTTCCTCATCATTACCTGTTATAACTATGTCATCAACATACACTACCAATCATGCACTAACTTGGAGCAGAGTGACAATGAAGCACATAATGATCAGCTACACTTTGTACTATATCAAACTCCCCAATAACTATGTTTAACTCCTAAACCATGCTTTAGGAGATCACTTCAAGACATAAAGAGCTCGTCGTAGTCTACACACCATGTTACTAGACTTCTTCCGAGTAACAAAATCAAATGGTTGCTCTATATATACCTCATCTTTGAGATCTACATGAAGAAAAACATTGTTAATATCCAACTGATAGAAAGACCAATGATGCACAACTACCATGGATAAAAAGAGATGGACTAAAGCAATCTTGGCCATAGAAAAAAAGGTATCGCAATAGTCATGACCAAAAATTTGTGTATAACCCTTGGCCACTAGTCGTGCTTTTAGGTGATCTATCTATCCATCAAGGCCAACCTTCATTTGCCCAATGACAACCAATTGTTTATTCATCCGGAGGTACAGGCTCCCAAGTACCACTAGAGTGTAAGCAAACATCTCCTCAATCATAGCTTGTTACCAGCATGAATAACAATTTTTTTTTACCTATAGTCTTGGGAGTAGCCACAACTGATAGTGATATTGCAAAGGTAGAATAGGCCAGTGATAAACGATGATAGCCCAAACAAGTATATGGTGAGGTTATGATTAGAGCAATTACCTGTACGAATGACAAAAGAACTCTGTGTAGACCAGTCCTTAGTAGGCAAGGATTCCGGTGGCGGGCATGCATCATATGTGCACGGACAATAATGATAGGTCAATAGTAGTAGAGGTGCAGGAGAGGAAGATGGAGTTATACATCATGATATAGAAGGACAGACAGTGGTGGTATCCCTTAAAGATATAATTAGTATAACCTCAGAAATGCCTAATTATTCAGCAAAAAAAATGTAAAGTAGGGTTGACCTTCAAAAAAATCAACTGACATAAGGTATTGCTAGAGGTCAAGTGAGCAACATCGATATCCTTTCAATACCGTTGAATAACCAGGAAAAACACTTTTAAGACTAGGGGAGCTAATTTGTCTATTCTTGGAGCGAGTATATGGACAAAATATGTGCATCGAAAGATGTGTGGTGGAAAAGAGAATAAGGTTGACTGGGGAAACAAAATAGAGTGTCGAACCTGATTTTGATTAACATTCTAAGGCATATGGTTGGATAACAAAGGTGAGTACTACTTTCCCTCTAAACCGCAATGGAACATTTGCTTGAATGAAATGAATTCATGGTGTCTCAACAATTTCCCTATTTTCTCTCTGAGCGACCCAGTTTTGTTGTGTACTCTAAGGATAAGGATGATTTTTTTTTTAATGAAAAACTCCATGGGAAGAAAGAATTTTTTATAATTGAGATTATAAATATATACATGCATTATCACTACGAAAGGTTCTAGTAGAAAGACTAAATTGTTTTTTTTTTAGTTTCAGCACAAAAAGTTCGAAAATGGAAAATAATTTAAAATGATCTTTCATTAAGAACATACAAGTGCACCTTGAGTAATCAATAATGAGAGTAAGGGGTTGTTTGGTATAATGTATAATAATAGTGCTAAATAGAGTATACTAGTATTGCTTGTATTGTGTTATGTTTGCATTAATTATACATATATTATTTCTTATACATTGTTAGGATAAGAAATAATTATATTGTTTCTATAGATTAAGAAAATAATAATTAATCTATAGATTAATTATAAATAGATTATTTCTAGATATTTATATACAAAGATATCTTCACAATTATGGTAGAAAAGATGTAGAAGTAGTTTTAGGGATAATTGGATCTTTAACTATGTTAATGCATGCATTAAACCCCTTGCGTTACTAGTACCTAGAAATTCATAGGTGTAGCAATACTCACCTTAATACCCTAATACATATGGCTCACAATCTAACTTCGATAACTTTTTTTTTTAGAAAGGTAACATTTACTTCTATATATCCACAGGTATACTACATCAAAGTGTAGTTCCCCTCCTAAAATTTATACTTACATCAGCCTTAATATCTTCTAGTTAACATTAGAAACATCTTCAGAATTTTCTATTACTACTTGCTTACACCAAAAATAATAAAGACCTAGGCAGTTTATTTATCTTTATCTTCTGAATATTGTTGTTCTTTCCTTCAAAACATCTTTGATTCCTTTCATTCCAAATTGTCCACCAAATGCATGTTGGGACAATCCTCCATCTCTCCTCCTTTTTTCCTGCATTTCCATCTGTTCCAACATTTTAGAACTTTTGTGATTCTCCCTGGTTTTGTCCACTTGATCTTCCTCTTGTGAATGAACATCTGCCATAATTAATCTGTCCTTTTTGCAGTGTAAAAGAGATGGTTGACTTTCTCCACCTATTCTTCGCATAAATAACATCTAGAGCAAATGTTGTGTTTCCTCTTGTTCAAGTTTTCATGTGTCAAGATTTTCTGCTTTGCCAAAAGCCATGTGAAATAATTCACCTTGTATGAGATTTTTGTTCTCTAGATCATCCTCCAAGGTCATCCTCCTTGCTGCTCTTCAATGGGTCTCAATTCTCAATATGCAGATCTTACAGTGAACTCTCCCTTTCTCTCTCCTTCCCATATCAATCTATCTTGCTCTTCTGTTAGATTAGTAGCCCTAGCCATTGTGTCATGAAATCTTGCTATGTTATTTCCCAGTCATTTAAGTTGAGTTTCTTCTCAGATGTAAATTCCACCCTAGTCTTGTCCATAAATCTGCTTCTTGTGCCTGACTAAGACTATGTAGCTCAGGGAATGCTTGTTTGAGTGTATCCTGTCCACACCAGATGTCATTCCAGAAGGCCACTTTTTCTTTATCACCAACCTTACATTTTGTTCAATCTTTGACCAGTAGCCATAAGTTCCTGATTGATCTCCACACACTACAATTATAAGGGCTGGTCACCCCCTCTGTCATCCACTTGTCCTCCATGCCATATTTTGCTGTTATTACTTCCTTCCATGGAGATACTTCTGGTGATGCAAATTTCCACAACCATTTCATCATCAAGTTCTTATTCTGCGTACTCGGATCTCTGATGTTGAGTCCACCCCCTCTCTTGCTAACTAGCAACTCCTCCCATTTCACTGAATGATACTTCTTCTTATCTTCACTGCCTTTCCATAGAAAGTTCCTCCTAATTGCATCTAACCTCTTGGTTACTTTGGCTGGTATGGAGAATATAAACATCATGTATGATGGCAAGGCATCCAGGACAATGTTGACTAGAGTTAGTCAGAGTTAGTCTGCCACCTGAGGATAGATATTGACACTTCCAATTCACGAGCTTCCTTTCACACTTTTCAATTACACCGCTCCATATTTCACTTGATTTGCTCTTAGCCCCCGAAGGCATTCCCAAGTAGGTTGTTGGTAGTTCACCTACTTTCCCTCCAAGCTTGTAAGCTAAGTCCTCAATATTTGGTACTGTGTTTACAGGATAAATGAAACTCTTGTTCCAGTTTATGTGCAAACCTGACACAACCTCGAAAATATTTAAAATGACTCTCAAAATTAGCATGTGCTCCTTTACAGCTCCACAGAATACTAAAGTGTCATCTGCATACTGTAGATGAGTGATCTCTAGATTGTTTCTAGTATTCTCCCCCACTTTGAAACCTCTGATCCAACCATTTGATCTTGCAGTCTGGAATAGGTTGCTCAACCCTTCCATAGCCGAGATAAAAAGAAAAGGAGATAGAGGGTCCCGTGTCTTAAATCCCTGTTTGATGGGAAAAACCCACATGAGTTTCTGTTGATCAGAATAGAGAATTTCACTAAGCTTATGCATCATCTTCATCAGAAATTTCCAATTCAGGTGATCATATGCCTTCTCGATATCCAGGTTGCATAGGATCCCGGGTTGTTTGTCCTTTTTCCTGGAATCAACACATTCATCTGCATCCATGATCTGCGTGCTCTTGGTAAAGGCCATTTGTTACTTGTTCATAACTTTATGCATCACCTTCTTTAGTCTTTCAGCCAAAAGTTTTGCAATTATCTTGTAAACTCCCCCACTAAACTTATTGGTCTAAAGTCATTAAGTTTTTCTGCCCCTATCTTCTTAGGTATCAAAGTCACAAAAGTAGCATTTATACTCTTCTTAAACACTACTTCCATATAGAAGTTTTGAGATAACTTTGACAAGCTGCGTACTAATTTTTTTAAGTTTGGATAAACTAAGGTGTCCCAATCGTCTGTGAATTAAATCTAGAGAGTCAAAGACCGAAGCCTCATTTGTTTTTATTAAGATTAAGACTTTTGAATGTGAATGCACATCCTAAGATCTTGTATGTAGATCTGTACATTGAATGATTAAGATTCTTTGTTTCTAATTCTCTGATTATGTTTAGAATTTAATGCCTAAGCCAAACGACTTATTGACAAGAGGCTAAAGGGACAACCATTATTCTGAGTCAATGTAGGTAAGGGATTGGCTTGACCAATTCCGGTTGCCATAGTCTTGGGAACCATTAGCTAACGTAATAGTGGGAAGGGACTGAGAGCAAGTAATATTAGAAAACAAAGATTTGTTACCAGAAATGTTATCTGAAGCACTTAAGTCCATGGATCCAATGGTCAAGTGTGGTGAGCCGTAAGATACAAACAACACGATTATCAATCTGGGCAACAGAAGCTGTTGATGAAGATGTCTACTTACTCGCTCAATACAGAAGAAAGTGTATTCTACCATAGGCAAAGCGAACAGTTGATTGGTTGGATAACCGGTGGATTCAGCTTAAGGGTTACTGGAGCCCACGGATTTAGTATTAAACATATCAGATCTGAGAGACATGGAAACAAATCTTTTAGTGTCCAAAAATATTAAATTTTGGAAAAGAACTTGAAGAATCGATCATATAAACTGCTTGCTGTCTCACCAAAAAATTAGATTTGACTGTCGGAAAATCATCGGAATCGGGAAAAATATTAAATGAATAGGGTCATACTTTTGTGGCGAACTTACTGGAAAAGAGGAGTATGCTGGAAAAGTGGGTGGAGAACACCACACGCGAGGATTTTGATTATAATTGCTGTACTAGTATATGCACAGTATCTCTGGATAGTTTCGGAATCACGGAACAATGGAGGTTTTGCTGGAAAAATTATTAGCAATTTTGTACTCTTATTTTATTCTTGCTTTCTAATTAAATAAAGTGTTGGTACCATGTGAGAAAACAAGAGTTTGAGAGAGTACTTAACTTGGTTATTTCCACAAGCTATTGGGGTTTTAATAGCTGAGTGTACATGTCCTAAAAAAAGGAAATCAATACCTAATTAGATAGGAGTAAATCTAAGAGTAAATCAAAACACCTATTATATTTACATATATTCTCTACAATGTTTCCATGGTTCAGAGATATTTAATAAGCAATTTAACTCTGTTATATATGATGGTGTAAAAGGACACATGTTGTCCATTAAGTACTTTGTTGTGAACAACGGATACGATAAATATTTTTACCCCCCAAAACTACCACAAATGTGTTTTGAGGTCTTAAGTTTAGTTTCTCCAATGATTGGTCATCTGTAAATGCTGGTTTTAGCCAACTCTCCAAAATTTCTCGTTTATTAAAAAAAATAATTATGCATTATAGTAAAACATTTTTACTTATGCGTTATTTTTCCCTGTTCACTTTTACTTGTGCGTTATAGTAAAAATATTTTCTATTTAACTTTTTACTTTTAGCCTATCAAGAGAAAAACATACTTCTTTCATGTTTTTCTTAACATCAATTGCTTATTCTCCAAATAATTTCCAAGGACCTAAGACTAAATATCAATTAATATTGGTATTGTTGTAAAATATTGATGTCAATCATTATTTCTTAAGGGCCGTGCAAATTTTACCCTTAACATTAATTACCTCTGAATCATTTCACAAACTCTAAGACTGAATATCAATTAATGTGGATATTGTGGTCTCATGTCAATCATTATTTCTTAAGGCGGACACACAAAAAAAAGGATGGAGTAATAACTACTGTTGGCTTTTTGGGGAAAGGTTATTTTCTTGTTTGATAACACAGAAAATTCTTGGATAAAAACAAGCTTGCTTGCAAACATTGGTAGATAGCTCCTCGTAATCCTAAAAAATTAATAATGTCTATAAGAAAATAGATACAGGTTGCACCGAAGGGTGTGACCTAGTGGTCAATGAAGTGGTTGAAAGTAATGAAGTCTCAGGTTCAAATTTCAGCGGAGACAAAAAACACTATGATTCTTTCCATTTGTCCTACCCTTGGTGGATAGAGATACCTGGTATCTATTGTTGGTGGGAGGTGGCAGGTATCCTATGGAACTAGTTGAGGTGATCGAATGCTAGCCTGGACACCACGGTCATCATAATAAAAAGTGGTCAGTTTCCAGCTGGGATATCCTTATTAGGAACGTGTCAACTTTACTTCTATGGAACACAAAGTCAATAGATCCGCGCTACTGTCAATACTTCTATGGAGGAACAAAGGTTGTAGATTCACTGATGTCAACTTGACCTATATGAAGCACAAAAAAATCTATAATTCCTTAACCTCACGCTCTACTTTCTGGTCATTCATCTTTTGAGATGAGCACCGCTCTTATGTTTAGAATTTGGTTAAAAGCTTCTGAAAATTAGTGATAAAAGCAGTATATGGCTAGCAATTAGCTTGGTAGTCTTTGTTTTGGTTAGCTTTTTTTCTTTTGGCTAGGTACTCTGCAATGGTATTCATTAGGTGTTCCAGTTATTTTTACTTGATGATTCTTTCTCTACATGGACTTCTACTAAACAATATATTTTCAACTTTGCAGGGGATGTTCGAAAGCTTATCACCCTGAATGTGCGGGGGTAGAGGACTCAGTTTTGACAAGTGATGAACCTTGGATATGTGGCAAGCCTCTTAATTCATCTTTCATCAAGCAAATTTAATATTTCTAAAATTACTCTGTCCTTATGTTTTTTCTGGGAGTTCTTTTCCTTTTGCTAGTTTATCGATTTTGACTAACAAAGTTAAGCGTGACAAAGCTTAGTTTATATTGAGTGAAAAAGGCAACTGAATTTTGAGTTTCTGTTATATTGAGATTTTTCAAAATAATTCACTGGAAAAAAAAATTGTCTTTGCTATTTCTCCATGTATACTAGAATGAACATGGATATGGACTGCTCTGCTTAAATAACTTGCTTAATAACCTTGCAGTCGCATACACTGTACTAGGTGTTGCTTACCCTTTTACTTGGATGAATCAAAATAGTTTTCATTAGTAAAAAGATACTACTAAAGGGAGGACGCTAAGTTATACAGTAGTCGAAGCCCCATGATACCCGGTGTCAGGTATAAGGAATTACAAAAACGCCACTTTGACAAACAAGGTTTTCAGTGGTTTGAGTGTTTGGAATGTAGTTGTAACTTGGATGGTTGTTATTTTTTAATTTATTTTTGTTTTGCATGTATATACTTCTCGTTAAAAAATAAGCTTCCAAGAAGGCCAAATGGATTCCTCCCATAGTTCATAACGGTACGGCATCGAGTAGTTGTTGAAGTCCTCCTTCATGTCACTTTAGCTGCTTTAGGGATAAAGTTAATTGTACACTCCTATCTTGCCTCAATGAATTTTGTTGATGGTTGGATGTCACATTTAAAATCAAAATCAACTTGCCAGTTATGCACTAAAATTAACAGCATACCCTGTATAGACAAGTGGGTGGAGTTTGGAAAGGGTAGTGTGTACAACTGTGCATAACCTTCCCCTTTCCTTGTGAAGGTAGAGAGGTTGTTTCTAAAGGACCTCAGGCCTAAGTAACGCATATTAAAAAAAATGAAAAGGAAATAGAAGTGAAATAGTTCACTACTATTTTTTTAAGAAGCCATGTCGAAAATAATGGAGAAAAGAACAATAACAAGAACAAATAATATGATAACCTAAGCAAAAGAGAATAAAAACAATAGGTAAAAGAATCGAAGAATAAGTTGGTTAGGAGAGTAACAACAATAATACTGATAGGGAAAACTAGACAACTCGACTATTTACTACTTTCTACCCTATTCCTCGGTAAGCTGTAGTTGTGCAGTCCTATCTAATCACCTCTCCCTAATACTTCTTCGGTCTATCTCGGCTTCTCCTTAGAACCAACTTATTCAACCTCTCACACCTTCTCACTAGGACATCTGATCATGTTCTCTTCACATGTTCAAACTATATCAGCCTCGCCTCCGTCATCTTGTCCACCACAGGGACCACAAGTAAGAGCTGTGTAATTAAGAATCTAATCCAAGGGTGGAAGGCTGATGTTTATTGCTTCCAAGAGACCAAGATACAAGGGGATGTGAGAAACATTATTCAAGATTTATGGGCGAACAGAGGAGTTGAATTTTGTCAACTTGAAGCTAATGGTACTAGAGGGGGCATCCTAATTCTTTGGGACGGGAAAGTTTGGACAGGGGAGGTTAGCAGTGTGGGAGCATACTCTATATCCTGCAAGTTCACGGGTAAAAGTCTTGACTTCACCTGGGTACTTACTGGCATATATGCTCCAAATAATAGAGAAGAAAGAGAAGAAGTTTGGTGGGAAGTTGGGTCAGCTAGAGGTCTGTTCAATGGCCCTTGGGCAGTTTGTGGGGATTTCAATACCGTTAGATTCCCCTCTGAGAAGAAAAAATGTTCAAGGATCACAAAATCGATGACTGACCTCTCCGATTTCATTGAAGATATGAGCTTGTTAGACCTTCAATTAGCAGGAGGAAGGTACACATGGAGGAAAGGGGACAAACATGACATTGCTACTAGGCTAGATAGGTTTCTAGTGTCTAATGAGTGGAACGGAGGCTTCAAAAATATCAAGCAATCAATTCTGCAAAAGGTCACTTCTGACCACTCTCCAATTTTATTACAATGTGGGAATTGGGAGCCTGTGATGTCCTATTTTAAATTCGAAAATTGGTGACTGCAGACTGAGGGTTTCTTGGATAGAGTCAAGGAATGGCGGAGGTCTTTTTACTGTGAAGGAAGGCCAGATTTCATCTTAGCCTTTAAGCTGAAAGCACTAAAAGTTAAGTTGAGAGAGTGGAGCAAATCAGCACAAGGAAATTTGGCTTTACTGAAACAGAACATAGTCAACCAACTTGCTGAATTTGAGAAAGTCCAGGATCAAAGAACTCTCGGGGTTGAGGAGATCCATTCAAAAGCTGAACTTCTGCTAGAGTTTGAAAATATAGCTAAATATGAGGATATTGCATGGAGACAGAGATCAAGGGTCAATTGGCTGAAACAGGGCGACAATAACACCAAGTTCTTCCACAGAACTGCCAACTCACATAGAAGATACAATAATATAGATGAGTTAAATGTGGGGGGTGAAGTAGTCAGGAATCCAGAAGACATAAAGAAGGAAATTGCAACCTTCTATCAGAACTTATATTCTGAAACAGATGCTTGGAGACTTTCAGGTGGGTGCAGAATGAATCACAAAATTAATGCCGAAGATAACTACATGCTTCAGAAGGAATTTGAGGATCAAGAGATATGGGATTGTGTCAAACTCTGTGCTAGTGATAAAGCTCCTGGTCCTGATGGTTTACCATGGCTTTCTATACCCATTGTTGGAAGGCTATTGGAAAAGATGTGATTGCTACAATCAAGAACTTTCATGAGAGGTGCGTCTTTGAGAAAAGCTTCAACTCTACCTATGTGGCTTTAATTCCAAAAAAAATTGGTGCTAAGGAGCTCACTGACTTCAGACCCATTAGCCTAATTGGTAGCGTGTACAAGATCATCTCCAAAATTCTCACCGAAAGAATCAAAATGGTTATGCACAAACAGGTGGACCCCCAACAGTTGGCCTTTATAAAAGGGAGACAAATAATGGATGCCATTCTTATGGCAAATGAGTGTGTTGATGCTAGAACTAGAAGCAAGGCTCCGGGCATCCTTTGTAAGCTAGACATTCAAAAAGCTTATGACCATCTCAATTTGGAAGTATCTGTTGGAGACTCTTTCTAAAAGAGGTTTTGGAGGTAGATGGTTAAGATGGATGAAGTTTTGCATCAGAACTGTGAAATTCTCTGTTTTAATAAATGGCTCTCCTACAGGTTTTCTCTTCACAGAGAGGTTTAAGGCAAGGAGATCTATTATCTCCCTTTCTTCTTATTATAGATATGGAGTGACTAAATGATATGTTGAAAATCGCTCAAAGAAAAGTCGTGGCTGAGAGGTTATAGGGTATCCAGTAGAGTATGGGCTGATATGGAGATTACTCACTTACAATATGCAGATGACACTCTTGTCTTCTGTGATGATAACCAGAACCAACTCAAGATTTTAAGGGTAATTTTCATTATTTTTGAAGCTATCTCTGGGCTTTTTATTATAGCTATGGAGGGACTATGGAGATTTGCTTCCAGTGAGCAAGCTCTGTGGAAAGACGTAATACAGGCTAAATATGAAATGGAGGATCTCTGGATAACTAAGACGGTCACTAGCACTTATGGATCAAGCCATTGGAGAGCCATCAGAAACCATTGGCCAAAGCTCAGTGAAAACTGCAGTATTAAATTGGGAAATGGAAGGATAACTTCTTTTTCGGAAGATAGATGGCTAGAACAAGGACCTCTAAAAACCTTGTTCCCAGATATTTTCACCCTAAACCAGCAGCAAAGAGCCACTGTAGCAGAGATGTGGTCAAACCAAGGGTGGAATCTGAGCTTTAGAAGACCTCTAAATATCATTGGGAGATCCAAAGGTTGGTGGAGTTTTACAAGGTTTTAGGGCAGTTCAAAGGAACTATTGATACACAAGATAGTTTGGTATGGCAGGATCACAACCGGGACAATTTCAGTGTTAGAAATGCGTACAAAAAATAATTTAATCCTTGTAACAGTCAGGGGAATGGGTGGCCATGGAAGTTGATATGGAAAACTAAAATCCCCTATAAGGTGTCTTGTTTTACTTGACTCCTTGCTAAGCAAGCAGTTTTGACCCAAGGGAAACCCCCAATCGCTACCCTTTGGGTGCGCACAGGGTAAATCCCGCGCTCCTATGCAATAGCTCGCAAACCACATAGGAGAGGTAACCGACACTAGGCAAGCCTGGTGCGACGAGCTCGACCCGAAGGCAAACCCCTTGCTTTCGCTAGCAAGGGGTTTCGAACTTGAAACCTCCAACATGGAAGTCCCAAGCTCAAACCACTGGGCCACCTCGAAGGGTCCCAGGTGCCTTCTATGTGGTGAAGAAAAAGTAGAGATTGTCAACCATCTCTTCCTGTACTGTAGAATAACCAACATTTTGTGGAATGTTATCAATCAGAAGGATATGAAATGGGTTATGCCTTGGAAAGTTACGCAGACCCTGAAGTTATGAGCAGTTATGCAAGCATTTCCCGGCATAAAGAAAGATGGAAAATTATTTCAGCTTGCATCTGGTGGTCCGTATGGAAAGAAAGAAATCTCACATGCTTCCAAAACAAGAGCAATTCCATCTAGAAGATTAAGATGAACTGCTTAGTTTTGTTTCTTTTTTGGTGTAAACAAGAGTACATGGTAGATCTAGAATCAATTAAAGATGTTTTAGCTTCCTTGTAAATTTTGCTATAGGATTAAAGATCTTCCTGGTACTCTCCACAATTGTAATTAGGAATCTGTAACTTATTGTGACATGTTCTGGTTTTTGTTTTGGAATAGAATACAAGTTGTTAGTGTCTCAAAAAAAAAAAAAAACTATGAATATATGATCGCCCTTTAAATGATTTTGCATATTGCTCAATTCTAGTATATACTATTTTAGGTTCCAAAAAAGAACGTGTTGCTTCCATTTTTGTTCAGTCTTAAACTGGAGTTTATTTTCATTTGGTAGATAGTTCTATGTATTTAATACAACATTAAATGTTTTGTGGGACCAGATTCTCAAAAAAAAATACTAACCAACTGATCTTATAGATTCTTCTCTTAGTTACAACGCCAAAAGTCTTAAGGAAATACATCAAATGTGGAAGAGGGAAAGTTTGTTTCAGAATTGATTGTGAATCTATTCCATTCTAAGAAGAATGTTTGCACAAAGCACTTGAATAGATTTAGTTGTGTTGATGGCATATGAAAAGCTTTTGTTCATTTTGAATGATGAGGAAAATAAGATCGAGAAAGACTAAGGACATGAATGCAAGCTCAATAAATAATTTGCATATTCTAACTCAAGATATAATGTCTTGGCACAAATGAAATGAGTAATTTTCTAGGCAATATCTGAGGGTCTCACATATCTCCATATTTAGGCAGTTCTATGGTCAAGGAATTATAACTGTTCTTTTCTAGAGCCAGTGTTTTCTTTATTCCTTTGTGTAGTTTAGATTTATATTTGTTGCCCAAGGCAAAAGGTAAATATAAAGGCACGAAAAAGAAGATTAGAAGTATGTGGTATTGCATCCTGGCGGCTAGCCCTATTTCATGATGAGCAAGTATGATTAATGGTTATTTAATTCCCTTAAATTTAAACTACTTGAGGAATAATATTCTCATTATGTAAATAAATTATGATAAGAAAATTGTTAAGCTCATAATAGGCTTATTCTTTAACAAATATAACTTAATATGTAGATACAAGTTTGAATTCCATACTTAACCTCAGTCTTAATTCTCTAGGGATAGACTTCTTTATCATACATGTGTATGCTTAAAAACCTTGATAAGAATATAAAATGCTTAAAATAGTAATATTCTGAGAAATGATTATTGTAATCATGTTTTTCTTGAGTGTTGGAGTTTGATGTAGGAACAAAATTTCCTTTCAATTACAAAACAATATTAGAATAAATATTATTGCTTAGGTTGGCTCCAAATTGCTACTGCACCACTTTTTGGAACGATGAACCACAATGTTAGAGATTAGTAGTCTGTGGTAACTGTTGCTGAAATAGATAAGCATTTATCACTCAAAGACATTAGATAAATGGATAGCCTGGTGTGTCAAGCTTCCTATGTTCACACAGGCTCCAGGGAAGGCCACAACCCAAGAGCTGTAACGTGGATTGCATTCGAAAATTTTAAGTTTGAGTACTTATATATTGTTGGCTTCTATTCTCGTGTTAGTTTAACTGGTCTGTATTGCTTTTTCATTACATAGATAAATATAGTTGTGCAAAAAGTAACATCAGTTTTACCGTGTTCCAGGACGACATACATGCTTAGTTTGCAAAGGGAAATCATATTATCACTGCTATTGTTGTGAAAGAGCTGCATGCTCGAGCTGCATTGGTCGTATCGATTTTGTCCATCTTAAAGGGAGGAATGGATTGTGCAATAATTGCCTAAAGCTCGCATTGCTTGTGGAAGAAGACAGGAATATTGATTCTGATGGGGTATGCATGATTATTATGTTACTCGAAAACTGTATTTTTTTGGTTCAGTACTGATTAATTAGCTTACATTTTGGAAATGTTTATCTATAAATCCAAAGAGAACTTGTCATGGAAACTATTAGCTGAACTAGCCCAGAAAAACAGCTTGAAAGTTAGGGGGTGTTTGGACTGACTTCTTTAAGTGACTTATAAGTTAAAAGTCATCAGTTTGGGAACCCCCAACTTTTGACTTTTGGCTTCTTTTTGTACCTTTTTCAGCTTTCAAGCACTTTTTGTGTTACCCAAACACTTTCAAAACTAAAAAATACTTGAAAAGCCAAAAGTCACTAAAAATAAGTCAATCCAAACACCCACTTTACAGTCACTTATACTTTATAGCGTTGACATATAATTATGTTTAATACTCATGATAGACGGAGATAAATGAAGCCAAGTCTATAAAGAGCATTGAGAGGCGACAAGTTTGACAACAGGAAAGTATGAGATGCGCTATTGGTTTCTCTTTAAAACACTATATTCATTGGTGATCAGAAAAAGTGAAAGATTATGTATGAAAAAAGATTAAGTTTCCTGTTCATTTTTCAAGGTGAACTGTATTTTATAGAAGTTCAAAAAGTTGACTTTCTCTCAGGAAGTGGCTTCACACAGGTTTAACATTAGAAAAGAGCGGTAGAAAATCTTAGTTGTATTCAATAGGTATTGATTTGATCATCATTTTATTGTTTCCTAAATTTATTCTACCTCTAAGCGTCCGAATATTGAGTTTATTCTATTAAAATGTGGGAGGATATTATCACCATTGATCTTCTTGTGTCACAAACTCTATTAACAGCTTACTTTTCTCTGTTTGAGCATGTGAGATTACGTCTTTCATTTTATCACTAGTATTGCATTGGCAATATTCAGTTAGATTAGTCTTTCTTTTATTGCTTGATATATCTCCTTTACTATTTGCTTTATTTTTCCTCTAGCTAATGAGTAATCTGTTCCATTTTTCATATGAATGACTGTTACTTTCCAGGAAAATGTAGACTTCAGAGATCGGGAAACATACGAGGGCCTTTTCAGGGAGTATTACGAGGTAGTAAAGGAAAAAGTAGGAATTGACACAAATAAACTTCTTGCTGGTAAGGCTCAACTAGACAAGGAGAAGATGTGCCAAATTAATAAACGTTATGAGAAAGAGGATAAGCAGCTTTCTTCAGTTAATGAAAATTTCAATGATGGAGAACCTCAGAAGAAAAAGCTTAAAATGAAAAGATGTACACACCAGAAAACAAAGACGCAAAGCAAAGTCATCGGCAGCCTTGAACAAAACAAAATATCCTCAATTTGGTATTCAACTGCACCAAAAAGTCGATTTGCAGCCTTGATTCCTGAAAATATCAAACTCGTTTACCTGAAGAAGAGCTTGGTAATGGAGTTGATCAAGCAGCCTGAGTCAATTAAAACCAAGATTATTGGAAGTTTTGTTCTGGTCAAGTTAGATCCACGTGATTCTGAGCAGCGTAACTCTCATCAGCTTGTGCAAATTACAGGTTGTTTTAACAAATGATTTCATTCTTTGATTTGTCTTGAAATGGTTGCTAGCATCCATCGTTGGACTGCTGTGAATATGATGCTGCATTATGCTCATGTCTTCAATACCCGAGCTTTTAGATAATTGAACATCAACTAGCCAGAACACCTATTTTTTTTCTAAAATAAATGATTATGTTTTCTCAACCAACTTTGTTTACACTTTTGTGGTTATCACGACATTAATAATCTGTTCAAGCACATCAAGCTGAAGTTGAATCTTGAAACTCATCTTTTCAGAATTTCCTTTGGGTTAGTCATTATTGTGTTGTTAATATTGAGAGAAGAGTTCATGCTTAACACCCTCTATATTATGTTTGGAACATATAAATCTTCTTTACAATTTGTTGTACTTTGTCTGCCCATGTTGTATGATACTATTACTATTTGGCGAGTCGAATTGTTTCTTTCTTTGACTACGATATGTTTAAATAAGTTGGTTCAATTTTACCAAATAATTGTGATTAGCAGTAATAGCAATATGTATTTTTCAAATATGTAAATATTATTTTTAAAATGGTGAAACATCGATGTCAGAATACACGTAGAGAATCAGATGAGTGGACTCCGGATCATAACACTCTTTCCGGAACAGAGGATGATCGTTGCTAAACTAAAATAAGTTACTCTCTCCAACCCAAAGAAAAAGAGTAGAAGACCTAGTTTGACTAGCACCGTAGGTTGAGAGAGAAAATTTATAATAAGTTACTATTATTAAACTTAATACTCCCTCCGTCATTTTTATGTGGCACTTTTCGGATTTCGGATTTTGAGATTCAAACAAGGCTATGTTTGACCGTGATTTTTTCATAGATCTTTTAAACATTTGAATTATCAACTATTGTGACTTATAATACTTTTTTATGTAGTTTACAAATATATAAATTTCATTTCAAAAAATTGGATGATTCCATGTGTAAATTCCCAGTCAAACTTAAACTTAAACTGTTTGACTCTCGAAAAACGAAAATTTCCACATAAATTGGGACAGCGAGAGTAGTATTTAGAGAAATTTGATATGTGAATAGAGTGGATTATATCGATGAAAAGATATGACGTGGTGAAATAAGTAAATCAATCAATTAAAGAAGCTGAGTAAATTTTGAAGAGAAAAAAGCAAGCAGGTCGAAAAATTGGATGGAGATATTGAGGCCATGATCATAATCTTATTCTTATCTTCCAAGTCTTAATATATAATATTTATCTTCCATTGAAATCTTAATCTTGACCACCAATTTTGCTTTCAAACTGACATCGTTCTTGTTTAAGGAGTATTCTCAGGGACCAAGCTTGGATCAAGTCATACGTGCAACAGCGAGAGTTCAATTCAAGTTTCAAATGTGGCAACAGATGTAAGCTTGACCATGCTTTCAGATAATGATATTTCTGAGGTAACCTACTTCATCTTTTGAGAGCATCTGTCTATGCAAACTCTACTTATAATTTGACATGATTTATAGCTAATCAGCTATATAGAATTTGACATGATTTGTGGTTAACCCTTTAATTCAATGAATTTCGACATTTTTCTGTGTTATTCAGGAAGATTGTGATTTGCTCAGAAAAAATGTGAAAGCTGGGCTTCAAAAGAAGCTTACAATTGTAAGTTTTCTTGGATTGGATTTTGAAATAACTATTACGCTGAAACATAGTCTAGACATTATTATATGACTGAAAGCTTTGTATGATTAACTGTTGTTTCCAGCATAAAATACCCGCAGATAAATGACTTCTCCAAAAAGTGATTCTCTGTCGGCACTGCTTGGTGCAAGTTCTGGTTGCATCTAGAAGAACCAATTTCTCTTTGTTATGTAGTGTTAGAGCTTGTTATGTGGATTATGAGTGGGAACTAGTTTCTCCTGTCTCAGCTCTTCAGGCAGCATGCTGTTTGCAATATACGACATGCTCTCTTGCGGATAACATACATGAATCGACTCTTACAATCTTGTATCCTTCATGTCCTATGGTGTGACCCCTGTGGTGGGAAGGAACTAGTAGAGCCTGGGTGGATCTTGGCTGGGATAGTGGCACCCAATTCTTAACCAGTTCCGAAAAAAGACTCAGATCAAGAGAGAACTACTGGAGTGATCACGTGAATTCTCAATCTTCTTCTTCTCCTCCTAATCCTTTTCCTTTATCGATGTAGATTGTTGGTGGGAAAATGATGGCTGTAATGTGAATATGTTCTCCAGTCCCGGACTCTGGCACTAAATATTCTGTGAATTATAGTGTCCTCAGTTTTGGTTTCACCAAGTAAGAGTGCCTGCTAGCTGGCCTTTATCATCGTGTTGCATTTCAAATAAAAAAGCATGTCTTACTGAAACCCGTTTTCTTCTTTCTTTTTAAGCAAACTCTACAGCACCACATCAACAAAAGTGTGTTCCCATCATCTGCATGTTACATGAATATTCTTTTTCTCCAAAAGGATAAGACATAGAATTGCATTATTGGGAAGGTCACAAGATAGAATATAACTGGACATTGAATAGGTGCATCTAAAACACTAATGCAGATCAGCCAAACAACATGATTCAATAGTGGATTACGTGGATCAGTGCATTCTTGCCTAGTCCGGGAGATCAGATCTTGGTGCTATTTTGAGTTCACTCCATAGAGATCAGATCTCCATAGATCTACAACATATGAAGCAGTTACTTCCTTGGTCATCCACCTGTCTTCCTCCTCATACTTAGCATCGATGACTTACCCCCACAGCATTTGCTTGTTATTTGCATACTCCCATAGCCATTTCATTCTGAGAGCCTTACTGTGGTTTTTACTCTTTCAGGTTCTTAATTCCCAGACCCCCATATCTTTTTCCACTATCAGATCTTTCCATTTGACAAAGTTATAGCCTTCTCTTTTGAATTTCCTTTTTTTTTTAAAAATTGCTTTTGAGTTCGTATTACTTCATTTAAAATCATGAGCTACTGGAAAGGGAATACTTCTATTTAATTTGCATTTGGTTTAATCATTATACTCACTTGTGGGCATGGATATATTCCCTGAGCCATGGGGGAGACTCAAATCGAATAAAAAATTCTTGCTCTGGTGTCATCTCTGTTAAATGTTTGATCTATTAGAGAGTTGATACTTCTAATTTAACCTTCTACATTTCTGAAAAGATACAAACTCAGTTCCTCAAGTTTTCCAGTTATAGATTCAGGTGAACTCCAATTTCATTTAGTACTACCATAAAACTTAATCTCCTATTTGCAGGTGGAGCTTGAACAGAGGGCTAAAATCCTTCACGAGGACATCACAAAGCACGTATGGTTTCAGTCTTTCCAAGTTACTTTTAAAGTTGGATAATTTATTTTCTTAGGAACTCCTTGTTGATTTGGATAGCTTGTAGCTCTACGAATATATACTCCTGTGGCATGATAAATACAAAATATTATCGTGCAACATGGATTAAATGCTGTAAAAGATTTCAGCTTCCATTTCAGCAACATGGAGTTATTAGGGACCTGTTTATTTTATCTTGATTCCATATATTTGTTAAACATCTAATATCTGGTGACACCTTCACTTTTAATGTCAGAGGATTGCTCGAGAGCTGGAACAGTTGCAAAGACTCATTGATCGAGCAAATGAGAAAGGATGGAGACAAGAATATCCTTTTTTCCTTCTTTTTTTGGGTGACCAAATTTATCGTATTTGACAGAACGCCAAACCAGTCCCAAGGATGGAAAATTAGGACAGATTTGGTAGTAAGCTTCTGTGTATGGTCACCAATTTCATCCTACCCCCTATGTTCCTCCTTTATCATCTCATCCTTCATTTCCTAATTTTGTCTGTGTGTACTGTTATCTCGATGTCTTCATCCTGGTCCATTCTGCAAAGAACGGAAAGTGTTCCTTAACCACTTGGTGTTTACTCTTTCAAGTATCTGAATAAAAGGGAGCTCCTAAAGCAAGATTCATACCTGTCATCTGTGCTGGACAATATTCCTCGAGTGACTCCAGAGGAAATAGAGCTTGAATCTCTTGATCGGAATGACAATCAGATAGTAACCCCTACGAAGAAGAATATTACTGGAGTTACTCCTGAGAAAATAGAAAGTGAACCTCAGGCTGAAAATGAGGATGGGAAGCTTTCTCCAGACAACGGAGATTTCGGTGATGGAGGACCTCCGAAGAAAGGGGATGAAAAGAAAGCATATACACAGCAGAAAACAAAGATGCAAAGAAGAGACACTTCACAGAAAAAAGAATTTGTTGGATGGGGATCAAAATCTCTAATTGACTTTCTTCAGTTTATAGGTCACGATACCAGAGAAAAATTATTCCCATATGATGTGACATCGATGGTAATTAAATATGCAGATGAAAATGACCTTATCCATCCTATTGAAAAGAGAAGGATCCTTTGTGATGTTCAGTTAGAAGCTATTTTGGGGGGAAAAGTGGTAAACAAAGACAAAATACTTAGCCTCCTTAAATGCCATTTTGTTGAAAATGAGGAGCGATTACGAAAGGATGAGCTTGATCATGATCTTGAAGACAATGACACAGAAATGTTTGTGGCTTCTAAAACTGAGAAAAAGGTTGAACAAAACAAAAGATCCTCAATTTGGTATTCAACTGCAGCACAAAGCCAATTTGCAGCCTTGATTCCTGAAAATATCAAACTCGTTTACCTGAAGAGGAGTTTGGTTCTGGAGATGATCAAGAAGCCTGAGTCGTTTAAAAGCAAGATTATAGGAAGTTTTGTTCGGGTCAAGTTAGATCCACGTGATTTAGAGCTGCGTAACTCTCATCAGCTTGTGCAAATTACAGGTTGTTTTAACAAATGACTTTATTCTTTGATTTGTTTTTAAAAATAGTTGTTAACATCCCTCAGTGAACTGCTGTGAATGTGTGTGAATACTGCATTATGCTCATGTATTCCATACAATGTTTTTGGATACCTGAAATTATCCAAAATATTACTGCTGTGAATATGTCTGAACGCTGCAGTATGCTCATGTCTTCCATTCAGAACATCCGTTTTTTTAACATAAATGATTTATGTTTCCTCAACCAACTTTGTTTACTCTTTTTGTTGTTATCATGACGTTTATAATCTGTTCAAGCCCATGAAATAAAAGTTGAAACTCAAAACTCATCTTTTCATCTTTCCGTGAACTGAATTTCCTTTAGGTTTGTCATTGTTGTTTTGTTAATGTTGAGATAAGAGTTCATTCTTAAAACCCTCTATATTTCGTTTGGAACATAAAAACCTTCTTTTACCAGATATTATACTTTTTCTGCTCATGTTGTATGTTACTATTACTATTTGGTGAGTCAAATTGTTTCTTTCTTTAACTACGATGTGTTAAATAATTTGGTAAGAGTTTACCAAAAATTGTTATTACAGTAATTAATATGCAGTTTTCAAATATGTAAATATTATTTTGAAAATAGTAAAGCATCTATTCAGAATTGACATAGAGGATCAGATGAGTTGATTCCGGATCATACCACTCTATTCAGGACGGAGGATGATCGCTGCTAAACTAAAACAAGTTACATTCTCTAACAGTCCAACCCAAAGAAGAAGAGCAGAAAACCTAGTTTGAATAGCTTTAAAGGCTGAGAAAGAAAATTGGAAATAGGTTACTATAATTAACTTTTAACAGGATTTGGATAAATCTGGAAGTAGAAATTTAATATGTTAATAGAGTGGAATAGATAGATGAAAAGATTATACGTGATGAACTAAGATAAATCTATCTCTTAATGAAGCTCAGTAAATTTGGAAGAGAAAAAAGCAAGCAGGTCAAGTAAATTGGATGGAGAGAGTGAGGCAATGATCATAATTGTATTTTCATCTTCGAAGTCTTAATATAGAATATTTTCTTCTATTGAAAACTTAATGTTGAGCACCAATTTTGCTTTCAAACTGACATCTTGTTGTTAAGCGAGTGTTTCAGGGATCCAGCATGAATCAAGCGATAACTGCTGTTGCAAGAGTTCAATTCAAGTTTCAAATATCCCAAGAAATGTTTGCTTGAACACGCTTTCTGATGATGAATTTTCTAATGTAACGTACTTCAACCCTTTTATGATCATTCTACCTATACGTTCATTACATAAGATATTAATTGTTGTCAATCCAAGTCTTGTCATGTACAAACACGTGTAACTCTTCTAACTTAGACTTAGATTCCATACTGCTAAAAGCAGACCGCAAAAAAAGTTGATAATTTTGTATGTTGGTTATTTTCTAGGCTATATTTGTTTTGATCTTTTAAAAAGGATCAAAGGTTTTCTCTTGTTTTGAGAAGTTGTTATCGTTGGCTGTTTCAGATTTTTGTGTTAGCGGTGTCATAATAGATTTCACTCTTGAAAAAGATCCTGATTGCAGCCAATGATAGGAGGTGCAGCATGTGGATTAGCTATCCTCTTCTATACTAACAGAAGAAAATATCTTTTTAACTCTTCTTGTAGGTGCAATTTACACCACAAATATGGGAACTTTATATGTTTTCTAGTTACGGTACAACAACATACTCATACTCAGTGTAATCCCATATCTAGGTGCAGCATGTGGATTAGCTATGCATTTACACTAATGGAAATGGCTTATCCAAAAAAAAAAGGTTATAGACCTAATAGAAAGGCACCTACTGATTATTCCCATTTCCATTTACTGATTATCACTTTGAGTATTTATTGAACTGAGGGAAAAAACTGATTGAATGTTATTACTAATAAAAAAGGAAATAATTGAACGTTTCTAGTAGTCTAGATCCTAATGGAAGCTAGTTTTTTGTTTCTTCAGAATACAACATAGCATCTTACCCTTAGTTGATTTGAAGCTGTTACATGTATTCATTTATACTTGAGAAACATCTTAACAGTGTGGAACTACCCAGTGGAAAAACTCTACGAAAAAGCTTTCTTGGTTAACCCTTCAATTCAATGTGTTTTGACATTTTTCTCTGTTTTTCAGGAAGAATGTGATGAGTTCAGAAAGAAAGTCAAAGATGGGATTTTTAAAAAGCTTACAGTTGTAAGTTTTTTTGGCTTGCATTTTGTCATAACTATTACGTTGAAACATAGTTTCAATGTTATTATATGACTGAAAATTTTAATATGATTAACTATTGTTTCCAGTATAAAGTACTCCCAAATAAATGACTTGTCCAAAAAGGGATCACTCTGTCGGGACTGCTCAGTGCAGGTTCTGGTTGCCTCTAGAACAACCCAGTTTCTCTTTTATTATAAAGTATTTCTCAAGTCTCAGCTCTTCAGGCAACATGCTGCTTGCAACCTACCACATGCTCTCTTGCCTTGTACTAGGATTCATCCATTCCCTAAGAGTGACTTGGTCATTTTCATGTATTCTTCATGTCCTGTAATGTGACCCTTCTAGATCTTGGCTGGGTTAGGGGGACCCAATTCTTAACCAGTTCTGAAAGAGTACTCTGATCAAGGGAGAATACTGGAGTGGCCAAGGAATTCTCAATCTTCATCTTCTAATCCTGTCCCTTATCGTGGAGGTTGTTGATGGAAAAAACGAGTCGCTGTAATGCGAATAGGTCCTCCAGTCCTGGTCTGTAGCACTAAACATTCCGTGTACTTGATAATGTCTCAGTTTGGTTTCACCAAATAACAGTGCCTGCTAGCTGGCCTTAATCATCGTGTTCCATTTCAAATAAAAAGTGTGACTCACTGAAAC